>PVJD01006748.1:0-93853 GCA_004026545.1 Mormoops blainvillei | reverse complement strand
TCTCCTGGCTTGTGCCCTTGACCTCTCACAGTTCCAGCAACTTCAGATGCTTGAGGCTGTGATGTAAAGGAAATAGCTGTGGAAATCAGGGGGAGAAATCAGAAAATGTGGCTGGAGGGTCTGCTCTTCTATTCATTCATTTCATTCACTGCTCTAAGTACCAGTCCTGCGCCAGGCACGGTGCTCGGTGCCACAACTGGAAAGGTCAGTGAGAGCCAGTCCCTGCCCCAGAGGAGCTCAGACCTGCTTGGACGTTTCCTCATCTCTGTGGGAACCCTTTGCACACGGCACCGTGTATATGTGATCTCATTGAATCATTGACTACGACACATGGATCCTTAATTAGAATGTAATGTGTAAGAACCACCAATGGGAGATTAATAAACTGCAAGTATTCCACTATAATATATAAGTATATAAGACTAAATGCTAAATTAATTAAATACGATTGGAGGCAATATGTGTTATTTAGGATCGCAGACTCTGGAATCAACAGACCTCACATCCTGTTGTGTTGGCCCTGCTTTGTAATTGCCCCTCTCTGCATCCACCCCCGCCTATTCTGTCTGCCTTGACTTGTCCTGGGTATGGGGAAGGAGGTCAAAGGACAAGCAATATTGACATCTTACAGGAACAAGTGTTGTCTAGTCAGCAAGTATGGCTTTGGAACTGGGAAAGAAAGTGTTGGTCAGCAGAGGGTGGTGGTTGAGAGTATGAGTTATGAAGGTTCTGGAAGGTTCTGAAGAATGGACCTGGTCCCAAGTCATGGTTCTGTTCTAATAACTGTGCAACCCTGGGCAAGGAACTCTCTATCGGGACCCTCAGTTTCCACACCTGTAAAATGGGACAATAGCAGGACTTACCTCACAAAGATAAGATGAGGATTAAACGAGATGATGGATGTGAGGCACACAGCACGCGACCTGAGACATAGTAAGGGTGAAAACAACAACCCACTTCAACTGTCATTCATTTTAGAGAATATCCAAGGGTGACGGGGGCATACTTGGATCCCTACCAGCTGTAAAACCTTAGGCAAGCCTTCTGGTCCATTAGAGCTGGTAAGACGAAAGTGGTAAAGCCAGTCCTATAGAACTGAGAGGCAATAGCAAATGTGGATGTGGTTTGTAAATGGTACCACCATACACAGGTGTGCAATTCTTATTGAGCACTGACTGTATACCAGGCCACGACTCAGATACAGGGGATAAGGGAGATACGGCCTCCGTTTCTCCATGGGTACCCAGTTGACTGCGAGAGGCATTGTAGCAACTCAGCTGCCCCGTGTGTGTGATAACTAGGGAATGTAGGCCCTTGGTGAGGAGGGAGTGAGCCTGCTTCTCCTGCCCATAGCATTTTGGGGACAGTCTATTTACTGGGCATGAGCATGACCTCTCATGTGTCTTTTTATTCATCCTACATTTTACCTTGTGAGTGTGTGTGTGTGTGTGTGTGTGAACATTTAAGTTCTACTCTCTTACCAAATTTCAATTATACAGTGTAGTATCAACTATAGTCACCACGTTTTACATTAGATCCTCTGATCTTACTCATCTTGTAACTGAAAGTTAATACCCTTTTACCAACCTCTCTCTATATCACACCCCCCAACCCCTGGCCACAGCCTTTCTAGCCTGTTTCTATGAGTTTGCAGTTCCAAATGTAAGTGATACCATGCAGCATTTGTCTTTGGCTCATTTCACTTAGCGTAATGCCCTCCAGGCTTATCCACAGAGTCACAAATGACAGGATTTCCTTCTCTTTGAAGGCTGAATAATATTCCATTGTGATATAACATTTTTTGATGCATTCATCCATCAATGAACACTTTAGATTATTTCTGTATCTTGGCTATTGTGAGTACAGCTGCAATGGACCTGGGAGTGCAGATATCTCTTTGAGATAATGGTTTCATTTCCTTTGGTTGTATACCCAGAAGGGAAATTGCTAGATCTATTCTTAATTTTTTGAGAAATCTCCATGCCGTTTCCCATAGTGGCTGCACCAATTTATAGTCCCACCAACGGTGTATAAACGTTCCCTTTTCTTCACATTCTCACTGTATTTGTTATGTCTTGTCTTTTTGATAAAGGGCATCTGAACAGCTGTGAGGTGATACCTCATTATGGTTTTGATTTGCATTTCCCTGATGAGTAGTGATGTTGATCACGTGCCTTCTCTCCACAGTCAAGAAGGACAATTTGTTTCCCTTCCCTCCAAGGGGCTGAGGACCCTGATCTTGTTCAAGGGATAATTTTTCCCTTTAAGCAAAACCACCCTTTTTCATGAGCCCTTTCTGCTGTAAGGCCCTAAATCCTTTACATGCGACTATAACAGCTATGCTGGGAGGAACCTTACAGATGGAGAAACCGAGGCTCAGAGAGGTGAAATGACCCGTCCTGTGACCCAGGGGTGGAGGCTGTCTAATGCCGAGGTTCCAGCTCATATTCACCAGGCTGAACTGAACAGGTGCCCCTCCCAACTCCAAGGAAACATTTCATGACCATCTTCCCATGGCATTTCTTACTCTGATCATAAGAGATGAAGGACTGGGATCGGTCGGGGTCCAGCTTACAACACCATCCTCCCCTGTTCAGACATCACCCTATAGTAGTGACTTTGGGTTATTCAATCTTTCATCCCAATCTTCTCAAGAAATAACAACAACAGCTACCATCCATCTGGCGATCACTGTAGGTCTGATGCCACGCATGTGTCATCTCCCCCAGTCCTCCCGGTCACTGCGTAGGAGGTGGACAGTCAGTGCGCATAGCTTACAGGCGGGAAAACAAGCTTGGAGTGCTGAGCGGAGCTAGGCTGTGAGTCCAGGCAGTCTTCCCCTAAAATTTCAGCTCAGTTTCCCTTAACATTCACTAAGCACTTCTTCTGCAGGGACTGCATGTGCCAAACACTGCACCTATGCAGGCCCATTGAATCCTTAAAATATCCCTGCAAGGTAGGTACTACTGATGAGATTCTGCAGGATTACATGATTTTCCCAGAGACATCTCATTTAAGTGGCAGAGTTGGAGCTTGAACACACCTCTTTCTGAGGCCCAAACCATGCCCTCCACCTCTCTTGCCTGAATTGGATGGGCTCATGGTGACCTTTCTCATGCTGGGCTGGAGAGGAGGGGCTCCTGGGGACTAAACAAAGGCAGCTCCACAGGGAGGACAGAGGCAGGACCTCCTTTCAAAGCAACCCAGAGGAACCGGTGGTCTCCACCGAACAGCCCCTGATTAAAAATAGAGCCCATGAGCCTGCCTGGCTGCCCAGCAGCCGATCGGAGATCAGAAACCATTTCCAGCAAGCCTCGGTCTTTTAAGTTATTTATCCATCTGCATTTTTCATCATTTGCCATTGATTTGCAAGGGCCCTTCCTGAGAGCCCTTCTGGTGCCCGCCTGGCAGGGTAGCTGGCTCTTTGCCTCCCTCACCCCTGGGGTTCTCCCCTTTTCCCGTAAGGCAGCCCAGCACCAGTTGCCCACTCAGTGGCCTCCCCACCTGGAGCCTCCATTACCAGAATTGCCTGGAGCAGAGGGGCTTTCGTCCCCCTCCTCCCTCCCCACGCCTCCCACAACATGAGGGCTGCAGAAGTTCTGGGACCAGGGCATCTGAATGGAATGCGATTCCTGCCCTCCTCTCTCCCACAGCCCCCCCTGCCCTGGGGGGTCGACCTCGAAGGATTGTTTCCCCCCGGCTGCCTCACTGTCTAGATCGTGGCCGGCCCTAGGTAATGAGAGACCTGGCAGGAGACCAGGTGTCCATGGAGGTTTTGGCTCCATCGCTCTCCAACGGCAGCTCCTGTGGGTGGCCCCGTCCCACACCCCAGTCTTTGCTGGGCTCTCTCCTCTCATGCCTTCAGGCCCACGGGAGCAATGGCTCCCTGCCACTGCTGGTCCATGGGAGCCTTGGCATTCATTGTTAGCTCCCTTAGCCCTGTCCACACCTTTATAAAGTCCCTTCATGAAGACGCCCTCTAAATCTTAGCCGAGATATGACTCTTTCCTTCTAGGACCCTGAGTGACCCACAGGAACTCCTGGTTCCATGAAACACAAATCGTGGACGGAAATGAAAGCTCTCAGGGTAAGGCTGCCAGGAACCGAGGAGAGACTCATGCTTTTTCCTGGTTGGAGGAATAAACCATGCACCTTAGGTGGAACGCCCTTTTCCTTCTCTTTCTCCCTCTCTGGTGGATATACAGGGAGCCTCTACTTTATCAAGCCTCTTTTGACGGCTGCTTTGTCTAAAAAGGTCTGGAGCTGTATTTGTACCTCCTGAATCTAAGGAGCAGAACTCCTGATGGGAGAGTGTGCTGGGGTCACAAAGCTCTTCACTGCGGTTGTAGCCTTTCCCTGGCCCTGACCAGGGTATGACTTTAGGCAACCCCACCACAGACCTCACAGAGTACCTCATTTGGCATGCTCTGTCTGCAAGTGATAGAAAGACCAATGAAAACAGCTTGGGTAGTGAGAAATGTATCTCACCTAACAAGGTATCTACAATGAGTATTGCTGAGTTGGCAAATTCAGCAGCTCAAAGGAAGTAGGATTCTCAGTTGGCTTTTCAACTATCTTCTTGGCTTCCCCCTCATGGTCACAGGATGGCTGCCACAGCTCTAGACATCACAGCAAGATGTAAAGCAGGAAGGCAAGAGACCCTGTATTAGATAGCACAGCTACTGTAACAAAACCCAAAATAGCAATGGATTAAACAAAATAGCACTTTATTTTCCTGTCCCTTGGCAGTCTAAGGCCAGCTCCAGGTTTACATGGCAATCCAGAGATATTGAGGACTAAGCTTCTCCATCATGTTGCTCTTATCTGCAAGAATGGAGATGGTTCCATCATTTTGTAACTAGCCTAGTCATTAGGAAGGAAGATTAGAGAGAGGAGAGGACATGCCCCTCCTCTTACACACACAGCCATAGAAATTGCTCATGTCATTTATATCATTGGTTATAACTTGGCTACATGGCCATACCTAGCTGCAAGGGAGGCTGGAAAATGAAGTCTTTGGCTGGATAGCCATCTGCACAGATAAAAACTTCTCCTACATGGAAAAAGGACAAAGCAGATACCTGGGACTGCAAGATGCCTCTTCACAGACCCTGTCTAATGTCCCCTTTCAATAATAAGGAAAACCTTCCCAGGCACCACCTATTACCACCATCAGACTCTCCCTTATGTCTTTCTGGTCAAGGTTCATGGCAGGCCAGTTCCCTATCTGAAAGGAAGCCTGGCTGGGATGCAGGAAGAGCAAGAATGTCTGCTGAGTAATCAACTCAGATTGTCTAACAAATGACCCAGCTAAAATCTGGAAAGCAACTTTATTCTTGTATTCTTTTTCCTCCTCCTCCTTCTTTCTCAACCCTTGTTCTCTTGTGGCCAATAGCAGAAACTGGCTCTGCTCAGCCAGACCAACATAAAGAAGGCCTGACACATAGGAAGTGCTCAAACCTTATTACTATTATTTTACATATCATTTGAAGTAAGGGTTCTATGGCTAAAGGAATTTGAAATGACTGGCCTATTAGAACAGAGAGAATCCAGGAGTCTGAAGACCTGTGCCCATGTGCCAACTGGAAAACAGGCCCCATTCACCTCATACCTGGGGACAGAACCCTATGCCAGGGCACATGACTGGGTAGTTGGGTAGCCTGGCTTCCAGCCCCTACCTTTCCCTTGAGTTGGATGCCCTTGTGCAATGCATTCCCTGTTCACCTTTCCAGGCCTCGGTTTCCTGTTTGGTTGGGTGGAAGTCACACAGTATCCAGGGTGGTTGTGACTGTTGACGCAGCGATGATCACATCAGGATTTTGAACCAGCTCTGTCCTTGTGCGGAGGAGGTGGAACTGTAACTGTGGTGAGGTGGCCAGCTGGGTGTCGTGGGAGATGGGAGAGCGGGGACTGGAGAGGGGCAAGCAGGAGCCCTGGGAAGATCAGCTGGCGAGAGCTCTCCCTGACCCCAGGGAGGGGAGTAGTGCAGGGTTCATCTGCCATCTTTCACCAGGCCTCACCCCAGGGTTGGCAGACCCCCATCGATTCACTGGGCCCCATGAGCCCCACCTGCCAGGGCCTTTTAGATGTGGCCTTTGACCTCTCATCCTGTCCAGACTCCCAGATGAAGGGGGTGCAGGGAAGGGGAGCAGGGATGTAACGGCTCCCCACCCCCACCAGCTCCAGGGCAGCCTCCATCTACCCCCTCTGAGATGTCACAGAGAGCCCTTCTTCCCTCCTTTAACAAGCTGCAGCTTCAGAAGCTGAACGTTGCCATCTGGGAACTTTCTAGCTCTCTCTGGGTAGATGCTTTCGGCAGCCTAGTGAAGGGTTTTTCAAACATGCCTGACCGCAAGAGTCACCTGGGGCGCTTGTCAAAAATACAGCTTCCAGAGCCTTCCTTCCCTTGCATTCTGATCTCGTGAATCGAGGTGGGAGTTGCATTTATCAACTCCTTGGGTTATTATTATTTTCTAAATTTTATTTCTTTATTTTTAGAGAGAGGGGAAGTGAGGGAGAGAGAGAGTCATCAACGTATGGTTGCCTCCTGTGCGCCCCCCACCGGGGACCTGGCCCACAGCCCGGGCATGTGCTCCGACTGGGTAACAAACTGGCAACCCTTTGGTTCTCAGGCTGGCACCCAATCCACTGAGCCACACCGGCCAGGGCAGCCCCTCAGGCTGTTTGACGGACACTGAGGTTGGGGAGTCGTATAGCCATTGAGATTAAGAGGGTGGGTCCTGGATCCCTTCTGACCTGGGTTAGATGCTGTGTGACCTTGGGCAGATGACTTGAGCTCTCTGGTTCCATCTGAGACACAATGGGGATTACATAGTCTCCACCTAAGAGGGTCATTGTGAAGCAGGAGACCAAGCAGGGAAAGCTGATCAGCCAGGTGAGCTTCAGCAGATTTACATATTTATTATTTTTGTTATTACTATTAGTATCATAGCTAACCCCTGCCTGCACACTAGGACATTGTGTTGCTTAAGTGAAGGGGGCAGGGATACACAGAGCACCTGTACCAGCTTCCCGTCCCATATTTTTGTCCCCTCCCAGGGCCTCAGATGAGAGCTTAGCCCTGTCAGCCCTTAGGGTCTGTTAATGTCATTAGCTCTCTGGCCACAACCCCCTCCCGCCACACTCAACACCTCCCCTCCCCAGAGCCCCATCAGGCAGCCCGTCTGCTTCTCCCATCAGTGCTGCCCCACATGCTGCCCCCTTTGGGGTAGGGAGTAGTCAGTTCCACTTCAGGTGATGAGTGGGGAGCTGCCACAGGCCCCTGGCTCCAGGCTGGGGAGGGGACAATGGGTAGTAGCAGCGTGTAGCGGGGTGGGTGGGAGTTCCTGCTTTTGGTGCAGGGCCTGACACTGAGTCCCAAACTCTCACCTGAGCTGCGTGGAGGTTGGGAGGAAGTTGCCTGAGTGAAGAACAAGGTGGGGGGTGGGGTATAACAAGTCCCCCATAAGTCTCCTCCCTCTTTACCTCGGCTGGAGGGTGCAGGGTTCCCAATCCAGAAATGAGATGTCTTTGAGGCTCCACAGCACATGCAGGGCCCACGAAGGAGTCACCGGCTGTCCTTTCACCTCTGATAGGATTTCCACGGGGAGAAGGACGGCTGAGTGAGTCCTGTCCCTGCTGCTGGGGCCTGTTTAGCCCCCCTGGACTTTGGCTTCATCATCTGTGAAATGGGGTCACAGAGCCCCCTGGTCGGGCTCCTGTGAGGATGAATTGCAACACTGGATGACGGCACGCAGTAGGTGCCCCACTCATGTGGTGCCTCCTCTTCATACCTGCACCATGCAAACCACGTGAGTGGAAAACAAAACAACAGGGACTCACAATCCCCCACTAAGATACAATGCTTACAGCGTGCCATTTCGTCTAGAGCCAGTGTTGCCGTCTGGCCTCTTTTTTCCCTACTTAACCCCATAAAGTCACAAAACGCTTTCTATTCGGCCGCAGTATCTCATGCATTTCATTCAACTCAATAAAAACTGAACACTCCTTGAGCACGAGGTCCTGGGTTACTATCTGTAAGAGCCTTGACTCGTTAGACTTGGTAACTTCTTAGAAGGTGAGTACCTTTATTGCTCCCGTTTTCAGATGAGCAAACCGGGAGCAGGGGAATTAAAGAGATTGATTGCCCAAGGCTCCCATAGTGGACGGTGGAGGTGGATCTGGAACGCAGAACCTGGGAGTGACGGAGGCCAAAGCCTTGCTCTCAGCCTCCCATTCTGCCCTTCTCAGAGCAGACATGGCCCCTCCTCTGTCTTGGTGCTTTAACGAACTCTAAAACTTGGATTTTTAAAAGCTACGTGCAATGCCTTTGAGACAGTTTGGACCTCACCATGGCCCTGAGATGGGTCATAGCCAGGCTGATTTTTGTTGTTGTTGTCGCTGTTATGATTTTAATGATTCTCAACCGCCTCCAAGGCCTGGATCTCTTCCCTATGTTGGGGATAGGCCCTCGGGGGCAGACCTTCCACGGCAGGTGAAAGGTCTGTGTGGGGTGTCCTCTTTGCTCCCACCCTGCCCCGCCCAGTCCTGTGGAAGTGACGAGGCCTCTCCTGGGAGAGTAGAGTACAGAGAAGTCAGAATTCTCACGGGCCCACAAACCGCCGTTCCTGCCATGCTGTTAGGATGAAGACAAAACGGAGGACACAGATGCTTTTCCATCTGAGGTCTCAGACTGTCAGCCTCCTATAAGACAGGGGCCAACAACGTGGGCAGAGCCAGACTGCCTGGGTTCAAATCCCAGCTTTGCCATTTGTTAGCTGTGTGACCTTGGGCAAGTCATTTAGCCTTGCCATGCCTTAGTCTCCCCATCTGTAAAATAAAGATAATAGCAGGACTTCTTTCATAAAATTATTGTGAAGATTGAGTTCATGGCCAGTAAGGTGTAAGTGCTTTATAAGTGTTTGCCATGATTCATGGCCTGGACCAAGGACATCACTCGCCAAAACCGAGCAGCCCTTGGGTCAGCTGTCTCCATTCTGGGAACAGAAGCTCTGCAGGTCTCACTGAGAAGAGCCGGTGTGTGTCCACGTGTTTCGCAGAAGTCCCCAAGCCATCTGGAGACGGCTCTGGCTTCAACAACTTCCCACCATCCAACGCTGTTTCTGATTCTGAACCAGACCTTGACCAAAGCCCATGGAATTGGGCCACCCACTTTCCTAACACAGGGCTCCGATTTTCTTTCCTGTTCCCTGTCATCACCAGCACAGTGGTAAAAAGACGCCTGGTGTGGACTCAAGTTGTGGCCTCAGAGCAGGCTTCCCAACACTCCAGTTGGTTCTCGTTCCTCTCCACACGCCGAGTCTAAGCAACCACCACAGAAAGCTTCTCTCAGTTCTGACCCCTGTGGGCTTCACATTCACCCCCACGCACTGCCCTCCTCTCACTGGCCTCGCAGGAAAGACCAGGCTTCCACATCTTGCTTTTCTTGCCTCTATACCTCTCCTCATCCTTGGAACTCTCTTCTACTTTTATGCATTTGACCCGCTGCCTGCTCATCCTTCCAGACTTGCTCAGCCCAGGTATCGCCTCCTTCTGCAAACCTTTCCTCAACTGAATTGAGAAGCGATAGGCTCCTGATAGGCTCAGGCGATAGGCTCAATCTGTTGATTGCCACCGACAGAAATGCAGACCGACCTGGATGAAGCAAGAGAATCTTTGCTCCTGGAAGTGTCAGCAAGGCAAGCGGGAAGTGTCAACATGTAGGGCTTCAGGCACAGGTAGATCCAGGGGTCATAGTTATGTTCTTTGTGCTCAGTTCTTGCCATCTCTCAGTTCTGTTTTCCTCTGAGTTGGGAAGCCTTACCCTGAGGCCAGAGAGCCCCTGGCAGTTCTAGGCTGACCTCTTTTGCAGCTTCCGTTCTTTGAGTTAAGTTTCAGAGTTGTTGATTTGTTTGTTTCCCTGTGTTAGACCTTGGGTCACAGAATTAGATTAATCATAATCCTTCCTGCATGACACCCTCTTGTTCATAATTGACTTAAATAAACACTCAGGATCTGATCATCCAACAGAAGAATCAAAACTTACATCTATCTGCAGGCTTCTCCCCTATTCCCACTGTCAGCCACCCCCCATCTGAGGACGCCACAATCCTGAATCCTTGCTCAGGTCACTTGATCATCCCTAAACCAATCACCGTGGTCTGGGGGACAGAATGCGCTGATAGACCAGGTCTGGATCATATGTCCACACCTGAAGTTAGGGGCAGAGCTAGCTCCACTCAGTGCATGGACAGCATGGGGGTTGATGGGTGGTTTACCAAAGGTGAACTGAGGGGACTGGTGCCACGTGGGATAAACAAGAATGTCAACTACACTGAGACCCAGGCTCAGTGTCACATGAACCAAATCCTTTGTGGCCCCTTCAGCCTCAGACCTGCCCACTTGCCCCAAAGGCTAGGGCCTGAGTACCTGGCTGTGATGAGAGCTGGTGAGACAAGAGTCCTGAGTGTCTCCCACAGCCTCCAAGCTCTTGCCCTGACCTTGGCCCATGGAGGTGGGGAAAGGGGCTCCCCCTGGGGAGACTCGAATAGGAGAGGACTGTAGGTGGGGTGGATGAGGTCCTGGACTCTACTCCTGACTCCTCCTCCTCCTCAGCCCCCATTATGTGTTCACAGTATTCCCACATCTTCTCATTTAATCCTCCCACGAACTCTGAGTGAAAGGTCCCTTGTTATCCCAGCTCCTAGAGCTGAGGCAGCCGAGGCTCAGGGACGAGAAGGGACCTCCCCAAGGTCACACAGCTAAGGGAGATCAGGCAGAACCACATAGTCCTAGAGTCAGGAGCTACGGGGGTCACCTTGCCCAACTTGCTGACCTCAGTTGGGTAACTTAAAGCCCAAAGAGATTGTATTTCCTGCCTCAGATCACAGCCCAGGACTCGCTCCATGATACTACCATCCTCTTCCTATTCCTTAACCTCTGTCCCTCCATATCCTCATCCCAAATGGGGTGGGTCACAGGGCCCACTTAGGAGCCCATTGTAAAGGTGCTGTGCACAGTGGCTAGCACGTGATCAATTTGGCAAATGCTCAGCAAATGAGGTTTCTTTTTAAGGTTATAATTTAAACCCATGTTTCTCCATCTCTCATGTGGGAAGAAGAGAGGCTCAAAGAAGCTAAGAGGCTTGTCATGCTTTGGAAAATGTCAGATTGAAGCAGCCAAGGACAGGGGCCTAAACAAATCAGTGTCACTGGTGCAGAGCCCAGACCCCGACACCACTGGGGTTCCAGTTCGCACCCTGCCAGGTGTTAGCTGAGTCCTCCCGGGCAGAGTCCTCAGCTCTTCTCTGCCTCAGTTTCCTCATTTGTAAAATGGGGCCAATATCACTTGTTGCTTCCTAGAGTTGTTGTGAGGATGGAACAAGCTTTCTGTGAAGTGCTTTGAACAATACAAGGATACGCTTAAGGGCCTCGCAAGTGTTAGCTGGGACTGAAACTGCTTGGTTATCAGCTTGCGCCTTTTACAGTCAATTCTAGTTCCAGTACTAAAATAGAATGTAAGTGCTCTTAAACCTTGCCAATATAAAAATAAAACCACGCAGCCAGCAAACATTAGGGAATGGTCACTAATTCCCTTGCTTTGCATGGAGGGTCATCAGTAGATATTGCCTAAAACAGAAAAATGAAGAAAAACAAAGGGCAAACTTGGAGTGTTTGGGAAAATAGAGAATTCTCTTTTTTTAAATCATTTTTAACCATTGCTTGTATTCCTTCCATGAGAAAAACAAATGTTTATCATCACAATTTAAGGCCAAATAAATAAAGGTACATTCGCAAAATGAATAGTGGTTGCTCTGCATGTACCACCTTGGAAAGGGGTTCTCAACGCATTATTTAGTATAAAACAAATCACAGAATAATAGATTCAATATGATCTGGATTTGTAAAGGATAAAAATGAGTGGATTGGGTATTCACATGTGGAGAAGGGCATATGCTAAATTATTGACAGTGCCAACCTACCTCTGGTTAGTAAGAAAGAATATATGGAAAGGAGAATTCACATTCCCATACCATTCGGAGTTCTTTTGACAGCAAACATTACCTGTAAAAACAAAATGTGTAAATGAAATAAATTTGAAGCTAATGTGATGATTTTTGTTCCCAGCAGGAAGGAGGTGACACCCAGAACTACGGTCCCTGCCTTTCCCCCACTTCTGATCAGGCCTGGGTGGGAATTCCCACCTGCACCCTCGGACCGTTGCAAAGGCCCCAGAAGGTAGGATGACAGCCCTGATCCTACCTTCAAATCCAGGTGGCCTCTGCTCAGGGGCTCCGAAAGAAGGGCTCAAGTTATCCCAAGCAATTTCCTGACCCCTCAAGGAACTGGCTGCCGGGATCAAGGAAGCCTTGTGCTTCGCTGGCCCACAGAAGGTTCTGGAACTGGAAATGGAGAGGCCCAGTTTGGCCCAAAGAAGAGATCACCTGCGGGTGGTTATATAAGGGGCATATGAGAATGGTCGTATGGGTGGGGAATAGGAGAGCCTCCTTTTAACAACATGTCTTCGGCGTTCATTCATTCACCACCAAGTGTGTATTAAACCCCTAACAATAATGTCTGAATTCTTACACCTTCAACAGTGCTCTGCAACTCTGGTTCCCAACTCTCCCACACCTTCTTTTCATATTAAACATATGTAATATCCTCTTTAGTACTCTGGAGTGAGCCCCGCGGACTCTGTAACTTGCCCACACACATAATTTTTAAAAAATATCCATACATAATGCCCCAACTGTGATATAAGGGAGCAATAAAAAGAACCTCGGGTAAAATAAAATCTTTCTGAACACGTAAGTGCTCAGGCCCAGCTGCTCCAGGAGACATAAGGCAGTTGTCAGGAGCGTGTGGCCCCTGCAGAACCATCGTGAAGGTGACAGCTACAGATGTACGAAAGCTTGGGGCACTGAGTGGAGACCAACGGCATCACCACTCAGAATTGTACGCAGCTCTTGGCATGGTCTGAATAAAACTAAATATAGACTTCTCTTGCTTTCGTCTTTAGTCCCACCCCTGGAAAATTCAGTGTGTATTCAAACTGTGCAAAAGTGATTTATATTTATGTGGAGAGCTGAGTTAAAGTCTAGACTCATGTAGTTATAAACATCTCTGCTCCCCTACATGATGTCCAGCAGGACGCAGGAGAGTCATGTGGGTCACGGGACAGTTCTCACTGCTCAGGACCGTCCCACTCTTGGCGTATCAGCTGCCTTCTTCAGTCCACTGCCTCCTAAATATAGCGGTGCTCCCCACCTGCCCCTGGCTTTGTGGCAATCCAAAATGTCTCCATCCATTTCCAGAACAGCTTTCGCTGCAGTGCCACCCAATTTCACACATCATTTAATCATCTTAACAAGCTGATGTAATAGGTACTAATTTTATCCCCATTTTGTAGATGAGGAAACTGAGAGCTCCTAGGTAGGAGTGGCTGGGCCAGGACCCTCACCTGAGGTTATTTCAAGCCCACCCAGGTGGCTACACTGCCTTTCCTCCTGTCCATTAGTCCTGGGGTTGTACTGGGGACTCGGATATGAAAAAGGCCTCCCTCCTGGAGACAGCAAGACCTAGACCCCTCCCTGTACAGCATGGCGAGAACAGGGACAGAGGAACGTGTGCAGTGCAGTGGACGTGCAGCAGGGGGTGATCACAGGCAATGAAGGTGGAGGAGTGATGGGGAACAGCATTCTGGGCGGCGGGGCCGGCATGAGTAAAGGCGTAGAGGACAAGAGAATGTAATATGTTCTTCGCAAGGAGCAGAGGGTTGCGACAGGACCATAGGCCAGGGCAAGCAGGCTGTAATGTCACTGGGAAGCATCGAGAAGGCCCAGGGGAGCGGGTGTGGTTTTAGTTGAGTAGGCAATAGGGAGCCTCGGGAGGTCTTAGAGCAGGGCAGCTACAAGAAGGAGTTGGTTGTAGAACAATCCCTGGGAGCAGGGAAGAGGATGAACTGGAGGGTGGGACCAGTGAGGAGGTGTCTCAACAGTCCAGACCAGGGATGGGGTGGGAACTTGATGACAAGACCATTTCAAAGGCAGGATTCTCAGCCCAGTGGCAGAGGGGCTCTGGGGCCCGGGGAGCAGGTGCCTCCAGTGACTTGGGAAAGCAGATAAAAGGTGGAGGAGAAACAACTTTGAACTGAAGCACAGTCTGAACTGGGACACTTTAATTCTGAACTCTCTCCGCACAGCACCTCTCCGCCTGCTGCTCCCTCTACCTGGAACAACCTCCCCTGTTTTCACGTGGCCAGGGCTGTTAAGTGTCTCCTCTTGAGAGAAGCTGTCTGACCACCCTGCCTGGAGTAGCCATCCTGCTATTATTTCCTATTCTCGTGCTCTGCTAGTTCCCCTGGTAACACGTGTCCTAGTTGGTAATTGTTACTGTTGTTGACCTCCTTGTCTTCTGTTCCCCGTAAGAGAGTGAGGATCTTCCCTATTTTGGGTCACTTCTGTATCTCCAGGACCTAGCAATGTGCTTGGCACATAATAGGTGCTTGAAAATGTTTGTTGAGTGAATAAATGAGATACCAGAGGGTCATCATAGGAAAAATGCCCAGGAACATTCAGACATGCCCCTGCTGCGAGAAAGCTACCATTTGGACTCTTTTCTTTCATGTCAGCCCTGCCCTCTCCTCACCTCAAGATCCTCTGCTAGGAAGGGGTGTATCAGGCTCTTAGGGGAAGCCTGGGGTAGGGGGGTCTCTGTGGACCTTTCCCTCACTTGCCGCGAAAGGACAGTGGGAGGAGCTCCCTCCATCCCTGCTGTGTGTAGGGGGTGGGAAGCTGGGAGCCTGGAGTCAGGGGCCTGAGTCTTTCCTGGAAGCCGGAGGCAGGATGCCAGAGGCCCGCTTTCCCAAGCAATTCCCAGGCCCAGGGGAGCGAGCGCTAGACCTGTGCTTGGCAGGTCTGAGATGCACCTGCTATGCAGCCCCTGCCCTGCTCGAGGTCCTGCGGGCCCAGCCGGCATCGCTTTACCTCCCCGCAGAGCTCATGAAGGGACTGTCTGCCTTAATAATAAAAGTGAGCCATCTTCAGTCATGCCGAGACTTCCATTGTCCCCTTTAATTCTCACACCAGCCCTGGGAGATGGGCACTGTCACCAGCTCTGTTTCACAGATAGGGAAACTGAGGCTGAGGGAGGCTCTGACTCACCAAAGGATGCAGACTAAGCAGAGGTAAATCACATGCTCTTACTCAGGCAGCAACACGACGCATCTTCATCGCCATCCCAGCCCCATGTTCGGGGAACCCCTGCCTAGGTGCCCCATGCATCTGGACATGTCACTCTGACAGAGGTAGCTGACCAGGTGGGAGGTCTTGGGTCCTGAGCAGTGCCCCCTACCCTGGAGCCTCTGAGAGCCTTACCCCAACTTGAGGGAGGGTCTGCATTTTCCTCCCTATCTCTTTGGGCAGGAAACTCAGACAGGAGAGAGATAAGGAGAAAAGAAAGAAGGAGAGAGGCCTCTGTGGAGCCAGGGCTGCTACCCACCACGTGGTAAGGCAGAAGAATAGAAGGAAATGACCAGAGAGAGGCAAGTGTCTGGGTTGGTGGTGGAGGGGGCGGGGGGTTACTGGCTATAAATAACCCTATCTCCAGGATTCCCAGGAGAGGGAAGGAAGGTTGGGAGTGGGGGCAGTTGTCATTAGTGTCAGCCTGGGTTTCAGATCAAAGGGCCAACAAAGGATAGTGGCCTGACCCGGGACACTCCCCCTTGCCCTCCTGCTCTAGGTAGCTGCTCTGACTGTATAGTCAGCCAAGCAGGTTATACATTCTTACATCTTTCACGCATTCTTGGGTCCACCCACCTACCTACCCATTCATTCAGTCATCCCTCCAACCGCTCATTCACGGCCTCCCATCTACCCATCTACCCATCCTGCCTTCCTCCCTCTGCCTCTGAGCCTTCCCATCGCTGTTCCTTCTATCCGCAACACTCTCCCTTTCTACTTCACCTTGCTAACTTGTCCTCTAGGAGCTGATAGCCTCTTTGATTATCTTGACCTTTTCCTTATGGGGCAATTTGGCTGTCACGCTTCCGACTTCAGGTTGTTGAAGATGGCAAGGGAGGCGGGGGTTGGGCATGATTTGGGGAGCCAACCAACAATGTCTGCCACAAGACATGGACTGGCCAGAAAGTGATTAGAAAACTCGAGAATGCCTTCTATTTTTATTCCATCCTCCCCTTTTAAAAATCATCTAAGAGCCACCAAGTCCTGTCCATTTTAACTCCATAAAATCCTGTCCGTCTATCCCCTGCTTGTCATCCCTTTTGTGTGGCCTTTGTCAGGACTAGGCCACACAATGGCCTCCTGAAGGGTCTGTCAGGCTCCTGTCAGTCCCCCTTCATTCTGTAAAGGTCACTGAGCCACTCTGCCATGGCAGGAACTTCTCTAGGCACCTGGGACATTCTGATGAACAAAACAAACAAGTCTTGTTCTCATGGAACTTACCTTCTCACAGGAGGAGAGAAAGAATAACCAATAAGGACATTATCCAGATGTGGGACAGTAATTACATGACACAAAAACAGAGATCAGGATTAGGGAGATCAGAGGTGATGGTTTGATTTTAGGTTGGGAGGCTGTTACGGGTTAAATTGTGTCTCCTTAAAAATTTTCATTGGTTGAAGTCAATGCCCCGCCCCCCCTACCTGAGGATGTAGCCTCATTGTAATTTGTTTAGTCAAAATGAGGTCATACTGGAGTAGGGTGGGCCCCTACTGGGTCCTTATCAATGAAAGGGAAATTTGGACACAGACATGCATATAGGGAGAATGCCATGTGAAGAAGAGGGCAGAAATCTCCAAGCCAGGGATTATCAAAGATTGCCAGCATACCACCAGAAGCTAGAGGGGGGTGTGGGACAGAGTCCCCTCGCAGCCCTCAGAAGGGACCAACCCTGGACTTCTGGCCTCTAGATCTGAGACAATAAAGTTTCGTGTCTGAGCCACCCGGTTTGCATCGCTTCGTTGCGGCAGCCTAGGAAAGCTAACATTGGAGCCAGGCAGGCGTTCCATTGAGGAGGTGGCTTTGAAGGAAGATGTGAAAGCAGTGAGGGTGTCTGGGGGAAGAACGCACCAGGCAGACGGGACAGCCCGTACACGGGCCCCGAGGCAAGCACTTGCCCGAAGTGTTTGAATTAGAGCAAGGGGACCGATGTGCAGTAAGTGTAGGGCGCAGAGCTATGGGGGGGAAATGAAAAAGGCGAGGGGCTAAAGGGTAGATCATGTAGGCACTCGGGCCATCGCGTAGAGACTTTGGCTTTGACTCAGCGAGCCTTGGGGCCATCAGGGAGTTTTGAGCTAGACAATGGCTTGACTTGACTTCACTTCCGTTTTAACGGGATCGCTCTGGCTGCCGCATGAGAAGAGACTTGGGGTGGGGGAGGTAACAGGAGAGGAAAGCAGACAGTTAGGGACCATTATAATAGCCCCGGATGGTGGTGGCAGAGGTGGGGAGAAGGGGTTGGATTCCAGGCACATTTTGAAAGTTCAGCTAACAGGACTTCCTGACAGATCAGATGTAGGAGGTGAAAGAGATGAGTCAAGCATGACGTCAGGGTTTTTGGCCTGAGCGACTGGGAGGATGAAGTTGCCATCAACTGGAGAGAGAAGGTCGTGTTTCTTCGTGCTTCGTACAGGCTTTCGAAGAAGGTGGGGAAGATGAAGAGTTCAGTTCTGGACATGTTAACTTTACAAGTTCCAACTCCCGTTCATCTTCAAAACAGCTGCCAGAGTGATATTTCTTTTAAAAGCAAACAAGCAAATTAAAAAGCAAACAAAAACCCTAGTTGGCTAAGGCACGAAGTCCCAACCCTTGAGCACGGGTAGGAGGGTCTTTAATAAAGCCTGGCCAGGGGGTGGGCTGGGCAGAGGAGGGCAAAGGGAGAAAAGTTAGGACAAAATAAGGACAATTTTTATTGTAATATAATAGCAATAAAAAAAATTTTAAAACCCTGCCTTAATACATATTTCCACTTCTTTTTCTCCAACTCCTTTCATGCTCCTTTATGCCTCTAGCCTCCAGTGAGCCTCTTGCAATTTGTCCATCCATCCATTCATTCATTCATTCATCCATCCATTCATTCATTCACTCAGCATTTGTTTAGCATTGACTCTGCTGGACACTGAATTAGGAGTCAAGGCTACAGCCCTCAGGGAGCTCACTGTTACCTACACTATCACATCCTCCCACGCCCCAGTGCCTTGGCACAAGCTGTGTCATTTGCCTCACAGTCACTCTGTTTCTCCCACCCCCCTATTCACCTTCTAAGGTCCCGTCATTACCTTCTCCTTCGGGGCACCTTTTTGATGCCCTAGACTCAGGGAGGCTGGCATTTCAGCCTCTGTCCATATCGTCTGTGGGGGCTTCTCAAAGGCAGGGGCCTGTCTTTATTTAACACTCTTTCTCCAAATATTTCAATGAGTAAGTACCTGAAGGATAGAATGGATGTTAGTAAGGATTCAGCAGCTTTGGTCTTGGTCTGACCCATACTGGGCTAGTGGTGTGTCCTGGTCATGAACCCAGCTGAGATGAGTTGGCCGTGCGTTTCATTTCTCTTTTCAGAGGAACTACCAGCAATGTCCTTTTGATAACTATCTGGCTCTTAGAGGATGACACTGGCTTCTCCAGGCTGAAGTCTCTTGGGGAGGAAGAGAGAGAACTGTTTAGGAAAAGTGCGGGAGCCAGAGAGGTGTTTCCGGTCCCCAGTTAGTCCAAGCCACTAGTGCCAGCCATCCCCTGTGGCCTCTGAGGAGAGCCGAGGTAACCATGGCAACCAGGCACTGGAGCCAGGAGTGGAATGGAGCCAGGCCCATGGAGAGGCCTGCAGGTCAGGCTGGGCTCCAGGGCCACACTATGTGTGTTGGGGTGGAGGGATGGGGGTGATGAGTGGCCATCCCAGGGACAAGAGGGTGAACTGGCTGTGGGAAAGGGGGGATGTGTAAGACACAGATTCAGAGTCCTGAGCTGATTAACTTGTCCTTGTGCCCCGTACAGCACAGGATTCTCTGGACTCCAGCCTCCTTCTCTGAGAATCAGGAAAGAAAAGTGGAGTAGTGAGAGTGCGGAGAAAGACACTGGTAACAGAGAGGCAGAGAGGTAGCTGGGGGCAGGGGGAGGAGCGAGTCGGATATCTGTATAAAGTACAGACAGAAGACAGACGGAAAAACAATGACAGAGTCTGAGAGACACACAGAGAGATGGATGGCGAGACAAAGGAAAGGAGCTCATATGGGATGTAGAATGAAAAATAAGGTAAAAGAGATAAAGGGAGAGATGGATACAAAAAGCAAGGAGTTAAGAGACAAACAGGGGCAGAGAGTGAGAATCGACGAGGGAGGAACATGAAGAGAATGTAGGTGAAAGAGAGACCAGAGAAGGGAAAAAGAGAGAGAGAGACAGAAAAAACAAGAATGGCCAAAAGCAAGATAAAGAAAAAGGAGAGTCAGAAATAGAGAGATCAGCGGGAAAGGGGGAGGGAGGAAACGGAGGTTGAAATATGATCAGATCGGTGGCAGAGGGGCTGGCTAAGACCCAGTGGCGGCCCTCAGGCCTGCCCCACGCAGGACTTGAGACCCCCTGCCAGGTGATGGACCCAGGGACAACCCTCGTCTGCTCCAGGAAAGGTCACCAAGACTCTGTCCCTTGCCTCCCCGGGAGAGCGGCCAGGGTGTCCCCAGGCCCAGGTGTCCCTAGGCTATTCAAAGGGACCACGAGGAGCAGCTGCAGTGGCTGCTGAAAGGTTTCCTGGTGGCGGCTGCACCCCCGGGGTCCTCCATATGTCCTGTGCATATGTTTCGCAACCTGCCTCCAAACTAGGAGTCGTGTTTACACCCAGGGCGGATGACAGTCTATTGTTGCCGAAAGGAAGCTGGCAATGTTTTACATTTCAAGGTGGTGTGTTGCCACTTTTGCAGGTTGGGATTCCCAGGCAACCTACAGTCCCTGCTTAATGGAAACATAAAAGCTACTGTTTTGCCTCCAAGAAATAAATTCTTCACAGATGATGGTGGGATTTAATATACTTTTATTTCCCCTGAAGACAAATGAGAACTATAGAGCCCAGTATTTATTTTTGCTCTGATTGCCAGAAAGCTCAGAACTAAATTGCAATGATTAATGCATTTATAACCAGTTTCTAAACAGAGGATTCTAAACTTGAAGTCCATGGATTCCAAAGACTTTCTAGAGCCCCTGAAATTGTATGCAAAATTATTGTCTTAGTCAGCTCGGGCTGCTATAAGAAAATACCATAGACAAGGCTGCTTAAACAGTAGACTTATGTCTCACAGTTCTGAAGGCTGGAAAGTACAAGATCAAGGGGCCCGCAGATTCAGTGCCTGGTGAGGGTCCTCTTTCTAGTTTGCAAAAGGCTGCTTTCTTGCTAGATCCTCACGTAATGAAGAGAAAGGTCTGGTGTCTCTTTCTCTTCTTATAAGGGCACTAATCCCATCATGGGGACTTTACCCTCATGACATCATCTAAACCTAATCACCTCCCAAAGCCCCACTTTCTAATACATCATATTGGAGGTTGGGGCTTCAGTGAAATTTTTTTGGGGGGGGGGCATTCAACCCACAACAATTACATGTTTGGATATTTTTCTGGGGAGGGGGCCTTTGGCTTTCTGAAGGTTCTCAAAAATGTTCATTACCTTTAAAATGTTAAAAAAAAAAAGCAAAGGGACAGTCTGGATTAAGCTTACAATATTCTGTCTGTTGGGTCAAGCCATATTCAGTAACTTCCTTTGGCAGAATCTGTTGATGGTCCACCAAAACCCCTCTCCTCTACCCCTACAGTAACACAACTGTAGGTATGCGCAGCACTGCCCACGTGGACTCTGTTTCCTAGCCTTCTCTGCACCCGGACGTGGTCACTGAGCAAGTGCTCGCCAAAAGCCTGCGAGTGGAAGTCATGAGGCTAACCCCCGGCCTGAAGACACTGGGTGGGCCTATTTTACATCCTCTTCCCCCTTTCCACTGGCTAGAACCTGAAAATGGCGGGAATCTATTTTCAAGTGACCGTGACTTCAGTGGAAAAGCAACTAGAAGGAACTGAACAAATCTTGGAGCTATTACATGACAGAGAAATACATTTCTAGTAGGTCACTGTATTTGAGGGTCTCTTTGTTACAGTACCTGAGATGTCACCCCATCAAATGGCCATCCTTGGGTTCCCGCAGCAAAACCACACATTTTGAACCTCAATTACCTACTTCCTGGGGATATTTAGCATTGTGTGAAGGTATTCCTGCCCCCATCATGACCACCCAGAGGACCTTGGCACATGGCTGGACTTGCAGGCCTTGAAGACCTCCAGCTCTTCCAGCTCTTCCTTTCCCCAGCCATTGTCAGGCACAATCCATTTGGCCCTCTCACTCATGTTCCCACCCCTCTGAGTACCTGGCTTTCCTGGGTTCTGTCTAAAAAGGCAGTGTCATGGTTGGAGATATAGCTTTGGGCTCAAAGTGCCTCTGGCCGAATCCCGACTCTGCTCTGCATGGACTTTGTGAGCTCAGAGAGCTCATTTGACTCCTCCAAGCCCCAGTCTCCTCATCTTTAAATGGAGGATGATAAATAATACCCACAACACAGGACCATTGTGAAGATGACGTGAACAACTGTACTTGAAGCTCAGAGAGTACATGGTAACATCAGTCATCTTTACCACTCTGGTCACTTTATATCCAACCCATCCACTCGATAGACAGCTGTCCTCCATGGAGCCCCCTCCTCTGACTTCCTCATCCGAAGTTCCCCAAGAGCCTCTCTCCCTTAAAGCCAGTTTATACTCCATGGATTATCTAATGCTGCAAAACAAATCACTCCCATAGTTAGTCCCATAAAACATCTCACACACGGCTCTGTGGGTCATGAATTCACGATGTTTGGCTAGGTTGCTTTGGTTTGGGGCGTCTTCTGAATTTATAGTCAAGTTATCAGCTGCTGCTGCTGTCATCTGAAGGTTTAACTGAGGCTGGAGGACCTGTTCCCAAGATGGTACATCCACATGGCTGTTGGCTGGAGGCCTCGGTTCCTCGCCTTGGGGCCCTCTTATCATGGCAGCTCATTCCCCCAGAGTGAGGAGAGAGAGAGAAAGAAAGAGTAAGAAAGAGAACTCAAATGCCTTCCGTGATCTAGCCCCAGAGCTCACACATTGTCACTTCTGTCACAAGAAAGGTGGAAGATGGAAGGAGATGATATAAAGCAGTAGGGGGGAGATGGGTCTGGCAGGGCATGATAGGTTAACTGGCAGGACTTCAGCTTTTTCTTTGAGAAGCAATAAGAACAAATGCAGGCCTGCCCTTTGATCAATATTCTACACGTTCTCAAAGGTCTGTGTCAGGCAGGGGTGCTAATGGGGATCTCCTGGCAGAAGTGAAGACCCCTCTGGATGACAGAGAGGAAGGGCCTGGACCACAGTCTCTGGCGAGCCACAGGGTGGCCACATGTGGAGAGGCAGGGGACCACTGAGCCGTAAGCCCAGGTGCTCCCTGTGGCTCTGGACCACCAGTTTTGGCATCTTCGCCCTTTAACTTCTGAGCCCAACAGCGAAAGTTCCCTCCCAGACCTGGGGTTGGCTGACTCTGTTGTGCGTGATTCAGCCAGCACCTCCCTAGGAAAGTTTCTTTCAAGAGTAAGAATATATTACTAAGAATGGCACAGGCCCATCCAGGCATAAGCAGGTTCCTAAGTGGGGGTGAGGGGTGGGGTAGGGGTGGATAACAGGTAAGAGGGCCAGAGAAGAGAGGTATTTATGGAGATTTAGAAGGTGTGAGCTGGAAGGGACTCACGGCTCATCTCACCGAATCCAGAGCAGTCGGAAAGGGCAGAGCCTTGTCCAGGCCATCAGCATGTCACCAGCAAAGTGAACCAAAATCTTGATTTATTGGTGCCCAGTGTCTACTGGCACTGGGTGTCCTCAGAGCTCTGTGGAGCCCCCTTAGGGCTCAACTGTTGCCTTGAGTTCTCATTATTTTGTCTTGGGGGCAGTGGTTCTAGGGGACAGGCTATGGAAAGTGGGGTATAGATCGTTCGGTGTCCTGCAGCTCTAATGAAGTGCCGTTGCTCTCCTTGGCTGGGCCCCTTCTGAGGGATGACACATCACCCACTATTCCTGTAGGTGGGCCTTGGGGGGTCTTTCCTTGTCTTGGAAAGTGTGGAGGGACTGGGGCCACTTCTGCATTTAAGGGGTCGCCTTGTGTTCAGTAAATCCCAAAGGAGGCAGCCTTCCCTGTGAGTGCCATAAACGTAGGAGTCGCATCTGTTGGATTTACTGTGCTATGCCCAGCATTCGCCTAGCCCGGTTGCTGGCACACAGGCACCACTCTAAAATATTGGCTAGATGAACAAAACCTCTGATTTGAGGGATTATGTCCCAGAATGCACCCTGTGTCTCTGATAACAGGTGCCCCACGACACAGATAATCAGAATAAGACCTTTTTGGCTTGGAGAAGATACGCTATTTGATATTTTTCCCTTTAGAGGATTTAATCACCTAATTCTGTTTTGCTCAAGCTAATATTTATTGATTATTATTTGATTCCTTTCTTTAGTCACTAGATATGTATTGAGCCCCTACCAGTCACCAGGTGCTATGAGCTCAATGCTGGACGAGGCCCTCCCAAAGAGCCTGGGTCATGCACACTCAGTCACGGGTTCCCGGGATTTTTTTTATGTTGCAATTCTCTGAGTGGACCGAAGGTCTTGTAGCAAAGGTCAGCTTCTTAAAAAATGGAGCCACTAAGCAAACATTCTCGGGGAGCTTTATGGAGTTAAGCTGTTTGTGCTGGGGAAGCATTTCTAAAAACGGCACATGGGGCCTTTTATCCGCCTTCTAATTGGCTCCCGCTCCTGTGTAGTTGGGGAATAAATAAGGCGTAAGCCTGCCTGTAGGTTTATTAGAGGTTTACATATTTGGAATAAAGAGCGAGGAACCAGGCAGGCAGAAGGAGAGGAGAGGAACCTGGGAAGAAGAGGCGCTGGAAGGAGAGAAGCCGACAGCTGGACTGGTGGGCCTCGACCCCGGCTCTGCTGCCCATCAGTGGATGAACTTGGCTGCCCCTTGCCCGCTGTCATCTGTAAGGCTCCTCATCTGCGAGGAAAGTCGGTTGGGAAAATCGCTTTTGATGCATGAACTCCTCCCCTGCCCCTCTCTGCTGGGAGGCCTTATTCCCTGTCTACCTTCGCAGGCTCCCACACACCCTCTGGTTAGAATGCTAGACAGAGGTCAGCAGGCACCGCTGGGGAAAACAAGAAAAAGTCACAGGAAAGCTGGTCACTGTCCAATGCTTGTTAACGGAAGAATGAGATACACTCCGTATTTTTTCGGTGGAAGGGTCCTGAGGGTCACTTCACATATTGGCACACGAACTAGCTGTTCCCATTAAATGAGTCACTCAAAATGTGAACATTAATTTGAGTAAGTGAGTCAGCCTTACTCTGAAAAACAAAAAGATGCCATTAGGCAGTGTGGCTGCATACCAACATTCACACACAGAGACACACAGAGACACACACATATACACAACGTAGTCATGTATCATCACACGCCATTAAATTTATATGCACACACATACAAGCACTGACATGTACCCTTACTCACAGACACACACACACACATACATGTATACTCAAGCACAGACACACACACTCAAGCCGAGGGCTGGCCAATCATCACAGCTCCTTCCATCTCCAAGGTCCTGTGAGCTCCATGATGGGAACTAGAATCCCAGAGCGCATAACAGGGTGTACAGTTGTTAGTTGTTCTCACTTGGCAGACAGGGAGGCTGACACAACAGGATAACGCTACTAGAGGTAGCAAGGTAAAGTGGTCAAGAGCTCAGGTCCAGAGCCCAAGTGCCCAAGTTTGAATCCCAGCTCTGCCACTTGGCTGTGCAACATTTGTCAGGTTACTTAGCCATTCTGTGCTTCGGTGTTCCCATCTGTGAAGTGGGGATAATGATAGCAGTAAATATTCAGAAGGTTGTTAGAAGAGCACCTGGAACATAGCAAGTGCTCTGTAATAGTCCTTAAGCGAGGAACCCGTTTCTACAGAGCAGGAGAAGCCTCCGGAGCCCTCGCATTTTGGCACAGAGCGCATTTGTCAGTGAGAACTTGAGATAGGGTCCTTTCTTTTGAACCTGGTCACCTGGGCATGTTTATTTGGAATAGGGAGGCTAAGAAGGGGAGCAAAGAGAGAAAGGGGGTCCTAGACTCCTAGGGCTTAAAAGGTGACCACAGACCAGATGACTTAAAAGGACAGAAATTTCTTCCCTCACCGTTCTGAAGACTGGCAGCCTGTAATCAAGGTATCGACAGGGTCATGCTCCTTTGGAGATTCTGGATAGAATCTTTCCCTCCCTCTTTCTTGCTTTTGGTGGTGGCCAGAATCTCTGATCTTCCTGGCATTGTAGCTGTACAGGTCCAACCTCTGCTTCCATCATCACATGGCTTTCTCTTTGTGTGTCTTCACACTGTCTTCCCTGTGGCCTGTGTTTGAACGAATTCTTTCTTTCTTTCTTTCCTTCCTTTCTTTCTTTCTTTCTTTCTTTCTTTCTTTCTTTCTTTCTTTCTTTCTTTTTCTTTCTTTCTTTCTTTCTTTCTTTCTGCCTTTCTTCCTTTCTTCCTTCCTTCCTTTCTTTCTTTCTTTCTTTCTTTCTTTCTTTCTTTCTTTCTTTCTTTCTCTTTCTCTCTTTCTCTCTTTCTTTCTCTCTCTCTCTGTCTCTCTCTCTCTCTTTCAATAAAGATACCAGCTGTATTGGATGAGGGCCCACCCTAATGAACTCGTCTTAACTTGATCATCTACAGAGACACTATATCCAAAGAAGGCCCCATTCACGTTTACTGGGGGTTAGGACCTCAACATCTTTTTTGGGGGAACACAACTCAACCCATAACATAGGGAGAGGGAAGGAAGGCGGTAGGAGGAAAAAAGAAAAGGTTGAAGAGACCCAGGAGGAGAAGCCAGTCTGTGTTACCTAGGTATCAGAAGCAGGGCCTGACACACAGCCCTGTCACTGTGACAGCAGATGCAGATCTGTCCTAGAGCCTAGAGGTGGCCCTGTATGGATCCAGTTTCCTTCGTCACACTCTGCAGCCAGTTGGCACCCCAGACCAAGAAACGGACATCAAATTCAATGATCAGGAGGAAGACTAGCATTCTTGTCGCCACACGCAACACACCGCAGTGTCCTGAGAACCCTGCATGACTCCTTAAGGGTCACTGAGCTTCAAAGCAGGCACCCATTCCTGGCTTCCGGGAACCTCTGAGCCAGTCACATTTTCATTGTCTCAAAAGTCATGGCATTGCAGTCAGGATGTCGGGAGTGTTTTCTAGCTTTGCCCCCATCCTGCCCAATGAGTCAGTCCACCTCTCTGAACCTCACTTTACTCATCCGTAAAATGGGGAAAATGGTAATAACCACAGGGTTATTTGGCAGAACGTACCAAGCAGTGCGAGTCAAGGTAGGGAACTTGGGATCTGGAACTTGACTGCCCAGGTGTCAGTTCCAGCTCCGCTGCTCACCAGCCGAGTGATCAAGGACAGATAACTTAAACTCTCTGAGCCTCAGTTTTCCCCTCTGTAAAATGGGGATAATAATAGGCCCTTCCCTATGGGATTGTTGGGAGGAATAAACAGAGGTACAACCTTTAGTGAAGTGCTGGACTTTAGTAAAAGCTCGAAGTTCCTGGTTTTGTCCTTTGCAGCTTCACCTCCCTCTAAGCACATAGTAGGCTGTCAATGCTTTGTGTATCAATGAGACTTTGTCTGCAGGAAAAGTAGGTACCACTGTCTTGAATACTTACCGTATGCTTTCTGTGGGCACTTTACATGGGTTATTTCGGTTCACCATCCCAAAACCCAAGAGGTAGTTACCATCTTCATTTTGCAGAGCGGGAAACTGGGCTTCAGGGAGGTCAAGTGACTCCCTCAGGGTCACAATGGGCTGAGGTTTCAGCTCAGGTCTAATCTGCTCTAGACAAAAGCTGCGACATTCTGATGTTGCCCAGAAATTGATCTTAATCACCATCACCCCCACAGCTTGACTGTTAGCAACTCAGATGACAGGTGTCCTCTGCTCAGGGTCAGAAGAGCCCTTGGCCGTGAACCCACCTCTTGGGTTTTCTGGGGCAACTCCTGGGTGTTGCCCAAGGCCCCTGCTTGATCAATACCGTATTTTCACCTTTCCAGTTCTTTCTCTTTTCGCGCTGTTTGCATCAGAGTACAGAGAGCCAGGGACATAAGAGGTTCTGGGGTTGAGAGCAGAGGTGTGGGGCCTAACAGTTAACAGAGGACAGACATTACTGGAGAGCAACTGAGAATCACAGAGCAGAAAATGAGGCAGGAAGTTTGGTCGAAAGAACACTGATGTGGGAAGCAGGACCCAGCTCCCCTAAACTCTGAAGTCAACGTGCTGGCAGGTCTTAGATAAGTTGCCCCTGCCTGCTCCCAGCTTAACCTCAGTGTTTTCATCTGTGAAATGGGAGAGCTGCTGTACAAGGCGAGCCTTAAATTTAAAGTCAACCGACAGCATTGATCGTTCCCCATCAATCATTCGAGTAAGGGCCAGGACCACACACATCCTTTTCTTACCCAGGTATGGAGGCAGTTCCTGGTACACAATGGTGCCCTCATAAATATTTGTTGCATGACTGAGTTGTGCTGGGGGACCCCTGAGTTTCAAACTTGTAGTCTCAGCAGCCCTCCATGGATGGTAAAGGTGATTTAAACAAAGACTTACATTTGTTATACCTGTTCTAATAGCACAAAAGCCACTTTCTCAGGCCTTCTTTCCCAGAGCTGGCTAGACCCTCGAGCATGACTGACCTTAATTGTTTTATGAGCCTTCATCCTCAGGACTAGAAAATTACTGGAAGCACCCTGAAGGTGTTGAGGCTCTGGGAACTTGTCACACAGGACATTCCAGACCACAGCGGCCAGACCACCGGACCCTGCACCCAAAGATAACATCGAATCAAGCTGCAGCCCAACTGAAACATCCTGTTGTACAACCACCCCATTGCCCGATAAAAACGCAAAGCCCTAACCCCTCAGGGCTGGCGCTGGTGCATTTCTCCTCGCCCAGCCCTTTCCCTCCCTTGGGAAAGTAAATAAAACCTTTACACTCTGCACTTTCTTCTCTTTGTGAATCCTTTCACAGCCCTCATCACCGACCACCCTAAGACATTCTGGTTTTCAAAGCCCCTTTGCAGACATCATCTCCTTCGGTGCTTACAGCCACTATATAGGGTAGCGGTTACCATCTCCTTTTACAGAAGAGGAGGGAGGCTCAGAAAAGCAAGGCCACTTGGCCAGGGTCACAGAGACAGAATACAGAATGTTCAATGCCAGGATGGCCCTGGGACTCCTGACCTCTTCCCTGCCCCACCCCCTCTCATAAGCATATGGTCCCGATGGAAGTGAAATGGGAGACGTTTGAACCTCAGTTCTTTATTTGCCGAGAGACTTTAGGCAGGTGTCTCTGATTTTCTCTCTCTGTGAAGCAAGCGTCCTCACCATCCCTACCTAATAGAGTTTGGAGGTTTAAGTGAGCTGCTGTTCCAAAGGCCTTATCACAATGCCTGGCATATACAATACCCATTTCTCTCATTAAAGATTAGGAGTCTAAAGCACAGAGAGGCAAAGTAACATGCCCACAGCCACACAGCTGGTGAACGCAGGAGCCAGGCCTGTTAGAATCAGGGTTTATCCAACCTCGCAACCCAAGCTTCTACCCACGTAAGCACTCCATGAATGGTAGTTTTTAGTATGGTATTATTGACTGTCAGCTAATACAGAAAATAAAGGTGAATGATGAAAGTTCAGTAGTCACTTCATCTGGCAGCGTTCATTCCCCTGGGCTCTGGGTTCTGGAAAGCCAGGCTACAAGCACCCAGCGGAAGCTGGGCCCTGGGCCCCTTCCAGCGCAGCCACCCAGAGCCTACCTCTCCTCCTGCAGAGGATCGGGGAGGAAGTGAGCACCATCCCTCTCTTCCAGCTGCCAGCCAGCAGCATTCCTGGGGGTGGAGGAGGACCTTGGCAGGCAGGACCTTGGGCCTTCTGCTGAAAGCCGAAAAGAAGCTGGCCTGTAAGTATCTCCTTGGAGGGAAAAAAAGAGAGGACGGGAGGGGATGCCAGCAGCTGGTCCAGCCCTTGGAGGGCCAAGACCATATTCTTCAAACCCCCCAAGGACGGTCTCAGGATTTGCAAATTTATTTCTATGAAAATCATTGCAGAGATAAACAAATTCAATCACACTCAGTTGTACTTTTAATGAAATGTCATTGGGGGAATGATTGCAAATTACATATAAAAAGAGATAATTCAGAAAAAAATCAGGGAGGCAATGATTAAATATTTAAAATGCAGGCTGCCTCGGAAAAGCTAGGTCATAGGGTCAAGGTGTCTCTTGGGGAGAAGATCTGGCCTGTCTAGTGTCACCCAGCCATCCATTCATGCATCAGGTTCGCCTTTATTGAGCATTTATTATGTGCCAGGGACTGTGCTGAAACCTTTCTGTGAGACTCTCACAGCCACCCAGTGCCAGCGATGTAGTTACAATCCCCATTGTAGAAATGCATCAGCCGAGGCTCAGAGAGTTTAAGTGGCTGGATCAAGGTAGCACATTTAGGAAGTGGCCCCCAATGCCACCCGTCTGTGCCAGGCTCTGGGGACTCCGCCATGCACGAGGCAGGGCTCCCATCCTTGAGAAGCACATGGTCAAGTCAGCCATAAACATAAAGGTTAGGGACAAGAGGTCACACCTTGTAGCAATTTTAAATTCTTTTTAGGCGAAGGGCACTTTCTCCTTGAAATCACCTGTGAGGCACCAGCATACAAAACAGATGGAAAGGTAGCCTGTGCCTGGCTAAAGCTGGGAGGGAGATCTCCCTCCCTCTCCTCCGTCCTTGGGTGCCTGGCAGCAGGAACTGCCAGCCCAACTTGAAACCAGGTGTCTCATTTTACAGATGGGTCCACTGAGGCCCAGAGAGGGAAGGGAATTGTCAAGATCGCCAGGACAGGAATGCTGGCCTCTGGACCCCTGGCTTGTGGCTCTTGGCTCTGCATCGGTGCCCTGAGGCCGCCAGTGTGCGGGTGCTCCCCCAGGAATCCTGTGCCCGGTGACTGGGGCACAGCACCTGGGCTGCTCAGACTGGCCACGCCCTGGTGAATTTGGGGCTTTCAGGCCAATTCGAAGTTTCTCCTAGGTGCCTGAGAAAACAGTCTAAGAGCCCGTTGGGGGAAAGGTGAGAGTTTCTAAAAGAACCTTTTCTACTAGGCCCCCAATACCAGGGGACTTGAAAGGCCCATGGCCTGGGAACCACAAGTCCTCAGGTCAATGTTCAGCTCTCCGACCATGACCAGGACCCAGTCTGTGTTCCTTCCTCAGTTTCCCCACCTGTAGAATGAGGTAGGTGGATGACAATGAATTGTCCACAAGGTTCATTCCAGAATGGGCGAATGGGGCGTATAGAACCTTGTGGGCCAGGCCACTTTTGGAGGTACGACAACCTAGACTCCAATCAGCCCCCAGTGTGGCTTTGACACCACCTCCGCTGAGGCCTGCTGACCCTGTTCATGCCCCCCTCCTGCTTTTTCCCTTTCCCAGTCCCTCCCCTCCTTATCCGCTCCCCTCGGTTTCCTGACAAGTCACAACCTTGGTTCCTTTCTTGCTTTCATCAGTGAATAGCAAAAGGGATCCTGGAGGCCATTTGTCCATGCTCCTCATTGCACAGGTGGAGACACAGGCCAGAGAAGGGAGTGTGACTTCCCCAAGGTCACCCTTCATGAGGGAGGCCCGCTCTCTGCAATAGGGGTCACCTTCTCTCATCCAGGACTGAACTATTGCAGGTCCTAACTTTTGACAAATAGGACTTTTTGCCTAATACACTTAGACACATGTCGGCCAATGGTAGGATATCAGAAGTCTTCCAGGAAATTTAAGGCCATGCATCCACGGTCCTTCAGAACCCTGACTGACCTCCCCCACCACCACCCCCGGAGCTGGGGGTGGGGAGCCTCTTTCCAGGTCTCTTTCAATCCTCTTGATCACAATGTGGGAATCTCTGTGTGTTGCAGCGCTTTTAACACCCTTCTAGCCCTCACTAATCTTCCTTTTCAGCAGAGAGTGGGCCCCAGCTCAGTACCTTCCTTAGGCAGTAGTATCTTGTTGAAATTTTTAAAAAATTGTGGTTAAATATACATTGTTAGAATTTAATAACACGTTTATTTTCATTGTATTTATTTTTATGGTTACCTTCTATTTATAGTAATGTGATGCTGGCTTTCCATTTATGGTAATGACATAATATTTCTTTGTAAAAACAAGCACATTTAAGTAAAACAATAACAATACAAGAGGTGATTTAAAGAAAGCTGTTAAGCAAATGTTTCTATCTGGTGTGCAGATATAGCCAGGATCCCGATGGTGGCAGGGGAATGGCTGAGGTCTGGGGAAACTGGACTTGGAACAAGAGCTATATTCCCAGCTGGATGTCTGAGTTGTCCAGTTGGCCTGTTGGGTCCTCCTCTCCCCCCCACTTCCTCCTGCATGCTTCTACCAATCCCCCAGACCCTCAGAAAGTCCATCCCTCCCTCCTGCTGTCTCTGGCCTCCACCTCCCAGGCCCCAGCACCCTCTTGTAAGCTCATGCTTTTTTCCTCTTTAAATTTATGTGGCGCCTAGTGTCCAAGGAGGCCCACACAGATAGCCTCTTCCAACAGCATTCCATAAACGCAGGGCCTGTGGGGCTTCTCAGCTCAAAGGGTCAGCCTCTCCCCCAACCCTGTTTTGGCAGCTGAAGGGCTGAGCGTAGAGCCTGAGGCCCCTTAGTGTTCTCCCCGTCCTTGTGTTACAGATCTGGCATTAGGAGAGACTTCTTTCCCTTGGGTGAAGGCTTGCTCACTCTGGGTCCCTTTAAAAACTGCAGATCCCTTTATTTTTCCCTCCCAGCCCCATCTCTACTGTATTCGCCTCTCCTCAATTTACCCAGTGACTCAGTAAAATGGCCGAAAGAGCCAGACATCCTCAAAGTCCTTAGAGGGATGTATCCTTTTCCTGGAATGTGGGCAAGGAAAGGCAGCAACTTCCTGCCCCTTGAAACTATGCCCTGTGGCCTGACATCACCAACATTCATATCCAAGACTGGCGTAGGTTCAACTCTTATCAGTCCCTCACTTCTTAGGGTGAATCAGTTGACCAGCGAACGGTCCTCCTGCAGAGGCTGTGTGTGCTTGAATGTCTACATCCACCACACACTGGATAAGCAAGCTTCAGAGAGGAGACTCCAAAAAAAAAAAAAAAAAAAAGCAGCAGCAGCAGCTGCCCAGGGAAGAGGAGTGGACAACACGAGCCCTTCTCATGTGGGGTTTAGTAAACACTTTCACTTGGGTTGCCTGCTTTGATCTGCTTGCTTACCCATTTTGCTGCGGCAAGTGGAGTGGGTAGCTGCTTTCCAGAGGAGCTTCAGAGGTTAAATGTCTCAGTGAAGTCATGTGTCAGGGGCCGAAGAGGGGGTGTGAGGCTGTGGCAGAAGTACAAAGACAAAAAGATAGTCCTGAGATTGGAGACACAGATCTGGCCTCTTGCAACCCAGTCATTTGCATCTGGTCTGGGGTCAGGCCCCTCCCTGCTGCACCCACTCCAGTGGTCTCTATTATCTGCCACAATCTAGGGGCAGCCCAGGGAGGGTGAGGCCCCCTGGCTTTCGGCAGGTACTCCCAGGGCATCGGGAAGCCGAGGAGCAAGGTCCGGATGGAGGGGTCACCCCCCCTCCAACCCTGCACTCGGGTCCCGGGGGCAGCGTAAAGTTTCCCTGGAATAAATACTCCAGAGGTCCAGCGTGCCACTCTGCCCACCTCCCCAACGGAAGTGGGCCCATAAGCAGAAGGGGAAGGCGGGCAGGGGGCAAAGGAAGAGAAGGACAGAAGTTGGCCCCAACGCGCCCCAGAGCAAGGCGTGGATGCCGGACTGAAGGCGGAGACCAAGGCAGGGAGGAGGCGAGGGGCAGCCCGCGGGAGCAGACGTGCCTTCAAGGCGGCCGCCAAGGCAGCAGCGGCGGCGGCGACTGGAGACTGAAGGGGAGGAGGTTTGGGGAGGGGAGGGAGCAAGGGAGAGAGGGAGGGACGGAGCGGTGGTTGGGAGGTGGGGCCGGCGGGCGGGCAGGCGGGCGGACCGCTGCAGCTGCCGCCGGCATCTCCGGGGCTCCAGGCTGCGGGGCGGACGCAGCGTGGAGCGATCCACAGCAGAGCCGCGCGAGGCCGCCCGAGCCCTGGCCCCGAGCCCCCAGCTCCGAGCGAGCGCAGCCGCCGCCTCGCGCCAGCGGGTCCCGGACGCGCCGCCGCCAGGAAGGCAGCAGGCGCCCAGCAAGTTGCGAGCGCGCTAATCTGCCCGCGGAAAGTTTCCCCCGCGGCTGGGAGTTGGCGCTGGGTCCGGCCGTTGCAGCTGAAAGGTAGGCGGCTCCGCACCTTCTTTTTACTCAGTGCGTCCCGCCGCTGCGCCCAGGGACTTGGAGACTCCACGCGCGCTATCCTCGGGAGACTGTTGGGCTTGGTGGGTGGGGTGGGGGTGGAATTAGGGGGATCCCACGACGGTCCCGAGGAAGCCCTGGAACCAAGTTTTACTTAAACTGGCATGGGGAGGGGGCAGGGAAGACGTGCTCGCCTCTAATCCTGCTCCGAATCTACCGAAGGCTGGGGCTTCCCCGCGGACAGGTGCAGCGCCAGTCGGCTCTGAGAGCCCTGGGTGGGTGAGTGGGGGGCGCCCGGAGAATGGTGGAGGGCTGCAGGTGTGGTTACAAGGTTGGGGTCTCGGAGAGGGCTGCGCCCTGAGGGAGGGTGTGCGGGCCCGCCACTCTGTAGGAGGGCAGGTGGGGACTAGGGATTAGGAACGAAAATCCGCGCTGGGCAGATTTCCGGGCCCAGCAGGGGGCTTGCTGCCTTCGGGGTTCCTGGCAGCGGGGCGGGGCGGGGCTCCACCCTTTTCTTCGGGGGGCCCCTTGATCCCCTACATGGTGTGTGAGATTTGGGAAAGCAGAGATTCCATGGGGTGCTTGGTGGATCCGAAGCTAGGTTATGTCCAAATTTAGTGGGTGTAGTGGGAGTCCGCTTGAAGGGCTGGCGGGCTCCGGTGGGATCACGCCGGTTTTGGGACCCGGCTGGATTGAGGTAAGTTGGCTCCCGCCAGGGGGCGCCCTTCTCTGGCCCTTTCACCCATAGAAAGGCGAGTCCTGGTTCCTTAGAGACAAATGTACCGACATTCAGGACAGACGACCACAGACCCTCCAGCACACGCGGGTCCCCGCCCAGAGGAGCGACCTGCCACACAGCCGGACTCTGGGAGAGGGTCGAGAATGAGGCTGGGGTGCCTCAGTTGTAACTGCACCGTGTGCTGGGAAGCTTGGCTGTCTAGGGGTGGTTTTTCTTGGGGAAGGGGGTGGTCGGCAGGGTGTCTTGGTGAATAAAAATTCACCTCCAGAAAAACAAAAACGATAGAAACTGTACACTAACAGCAAATTCGTGTGGAGAAAATGAATGGGAGAATTAACTTTTTGAGGTTTCTTTGGAGAAAGAAACCCCAACCTCTGAATGCACCCGCTCTGTAGAAGTTGTACCTTTGTTCCCGGGATCTGGCCAGATCCCCACCTGCTTGTTGGGTGGGTGAGGGTCCTCTGACATATCACGTCCCCTCCTATCCACACTCTCTCCTGGCACAAATAAAGGGAGGAGGCACAGGGTAGGGGTGATGGGGGACCTTAAAGACTTGAGCAGTCGAGGCTCAAGTGGTAATTTTCTCAGCAGTCTACAAGAGCCCTGGTGTCCCCTAATCTGTGGTCTGTCTACAGGCCACATTCATCTGGTCATTTCACAATTATTGGTGGAAACCTGTTATGTGTGCTCTTGTCCGATCTCAGGGACCCTGTGTGTTGGGTCTGCGTGTCCCCACTGAGGCCTTGGGAAGCAAGGTGGCTGCTGGCATCTGTGAAGATGTCTACTTTGTCATACGTGGAACTGTTCTACATTGAAGGGACCATTGTCTCATCTTTCTCTCTAATGCCCTCCCTCCTCCCTGCACCCCAAGTTAGTACAAATGAGCTAATCAAAGATGGTGGGAATTTTCCTTTTTCTCTTGGCTTAAAACTGTGTGCACATTGGGTAGTCCCCCTCCTGTGTCCCCTGGGTCCCCTGCACTGGCGATGGAAATGGGGGAGGGGGCCTGAAATTGAGTTGAGGTTCTTGCTTTCCATGTAGCCCACCCAATGTTTTTGTTGGACGCTAGCAACATGCTGTAGGACAGACTGGCCATAAAGAAAGATCAACATGATTTTTTATTTCGACTAGAAGGAGAGGAGAAGCGGAGAGACAGAGGAAAGGGTGGAGGGGCCCCTGTCTCTGAATGTGTCTTCAAGACATTCCTTGGGGCCAGAAAACAAAAGGGGTTTTTCATTTTGTTTTGTTTTTAGTGACTCTTGTTTTTCTGAGGAGGGAAGCTTGCCTGGAACAGCCAGCCCTGCCCTTGGAACCTGGATGTGAGTACAGGGCCCCAGAGGGCTGGCAGCTCCTGTGTTCCACCCATTCTTTCTGCACTGCACCCCCTACCCCACCCCCACCCCCACCACTTCCAACGTGCCCCAAAGAGGAGAGGGAACTGAGACCCTGGGGCTGCTGACATCCATGGTTGGACTTAGCATATAATGTGGGGACTCACACTGCTCCCGGGTAAACTCCAAGATCTTGGGATTCAGCAAAATTTCAAGTCTTGGTCACTCCGTGTCCTCGTTGCCCTGTCCCCAAATACATTCAAATGCCTGACCCTTGGCGGTATCTTTACGCAACCTGTGGTGCAAGTGGCAGTGCATTGTTGAAAGTTCCAGGGCACTTTCTAGGAGCAGAAGTCCATCTGGAATTGGAGCTAGGACACCTTGGATGGATCCAAAAAGTGCCCGCCCTGCCAATAAAAAATTCCCCGTGAGCCTGGAAATAGCCCTGTGAGTTACTGAATGAGGTTTTAGCAGCCCGAGGGGTGGGTTGGAGGACAGGGTGCTGGGCAGGGACAGGCATGCCAGGGAGTATCAGAGCAAGACAGGGGCTTGTGGGAGGGGGCCAGGAAGGGAGGAAACGGCATATTCAGAAACCGCCTCTTCTGGATGAGCAGCATAGCCTTGAGTAAGTCACTTGCCCACTCGTTCTTGAACCTGCATTCCCAGCCTGTGACATGAGGGTGCTGGCCCAGGAGATCTGAGAGGCTTTGCAACTTCAAGCCAGACAAGTCTAACCTTTTAGAGCACTAGGCAGCCCTGCTCTGCCTTTGGTCTGGTGGAGGGTACCTCTCCAGGCTGTCTTGCTCCACCCTGCCCCACCCTACACAGCAAAGTGAATGAGGTTTCTGGCCTCCCATCAGTTTTCGGTAGAGGGGCTAATGTGGGTGCCTGCTGGGAGCCCCATATCTACCTGCGGGCTCACACACCGCTTTTCTCCTGATGCCTGTCAGGCGCTCACTTTTTCCCCTTCCCTGGGAGGAGCAAATGTTGGTGGCTGGCCTGTCCCTTTTAGGGACCCCTCTTTCCAGAGAGCTGCTCCTCTGGCCTATTTCATCAGCCGTTGAGAAGAAAATCAGGAACATTTGTTCATGCTCAGCTGGGACACAGCAAAGGGAGGGGCGTTGGAAACCAGCACTTTGGCAACCCCCCTCCCCCCCAGGAGCAGATGATGGGCTGAGCGGGTATTTCTGCAACCTGATGCCATTGAGCAAACCTGCCAGCTTGGGCTCCTCCTGCCACACAGGCTGGCACCTTGGACCCGCATCAGCACTCTGATTGAGGGAGGGGGAGCAGATAATGAAACACTTATTACAATAAGAGAGAGTGAGATGATGAGCCCCCAGTGTTTGCAACTGGCGAAGCAGGTCTTTCATCTCGGCACTTATCTTAAGGTCCGACGCTCACCCCTTGTCTGCAACCCAGGCTGCTGCTTTAATTAGTGGCTTAAACAACTTGGAGATGAGCAGGAACGTGTTCCCTGGTGTGTGCGTGTGCATAAACGCTAAGAGGCAACAGGATGGAGTGGAAAGGCCACTGAACTAGGAGTTGGAAAGACACGGGTTGTAGCCCCAATTCTGTTACAAATGGTGCTGTGTGACCTCGGGTGAGTCACCACCCCTCTCTGAGCTTCGGCTTCCCTATTTCTGTCAAGGCAGCATTGTGTGGTGGTCAGGCTGCCTGAGCTGGAACGTTGGCTTTCTCCTAGTTATTAGTTCTGCAACCCGAGGCTGTTCAATCTCTCATGCCTCAGTTTCCCAATATGTAAAATGGGACTAATAATACCTCATCAGACTGTCGTGAGTAGTCAATGAGATGAATCATATAAAACGCTTAGCACAGTATCTGGCCCATGGTAAATGCCCAGTAGATACTCATTATCCCTGTCATTATTATTATTATTATTATTATTATTATTATTATTACTGTGAAATGGGGGGATCAGCTTTGATCCTTTCCAGCTCTGATCTTCTGGGGCACAGTGTGTGTGTGCGTGTGTGTGTGTATCTGCTTTGAGGATGGAAGACAGGGGTACATAAAATAAATTGCTTTATTTGTTTTCTTTATTTCTTCCCGGGCTCCTCTGAGGACTTCTGAGTTAAAATCTTGTGAGTATTCTCACGATAGCCCTATCCTTGTGGCAGGAAGCCCAATTTGACGTCACTGAAAATATCCCAGTTTCTGGCACTTGAGGGATGATATTTCATCAGCTCGTATTTGCCCATCCTTTCTCTTCCACCCTTTGTTTCCCACCCTGAACCAGAGTACGAAGACCATATGTGCAGATAATGAGTTTAAGCTGATACACAACCCCCAGATTTACCCAAATAAAAGGCCGTCCTCCTGGAAGACACTTTGGACTTGAAAATATCCTGGCTCCTCTGCTATGTTGCATTATGTCTGGCCGGCCCCGCTGCTCTCTGTGTTCTGCCCCTAGGTCTGTTGCAGGGACGTGGGCCGGGCCAGGTCTGCAGTCTGAGATTCCAGGCACTGTGTCCTGGCTGGGGTGGCCTCCCCTGGCTATATCTCTGCCTGGTCTCCCTCCAGCAGGGCCGGTGCTCTGAACCATCTCAGTGATGCTCTTCACGGTGGCAGACACTTTGAGAGTGCCCACTGTCAACCAGCAGCTACATAGTGCTTTCTCTCACCTCCCCGCTCAAGGTTGGCTCAGAGAGACTGTCCCATTTTACAGATTAGAAAGTATGGCTCAGAAAAATCAAGAGAGTAAGCAGTGAGGCTGGGATGTGCTCCTAGGCTCGTCTTGATTCCCCATCCTGTGCTCTAAACCACTATGTAATTTTTCCTTTTGTATCAAAACCTCCTGTGAGCCCCAAAGCCCCAGGGAGATATCCCTGAGATTCAATCAGGCCCCCTTCTTCCTGCTTTTGATCATCTTCCAAGCTCAGAACGCTTTACAAGATTCCCGTTTTTCATCCCGAGTTGATTGCTGAGACATTCTGGGGACAATAAGGGGTAGGAGTTTTTTGGTTTTCTTTTCTTTTCTTTCTTTTTTTTTTTTTTTTGGCAGTGGTGGGGTGGTGTGTGTGGTAAGGCTGCTTCCAGGAGGGGAATGATCTTATTAAGCAACAAAAGGTTGTAATTTAAAGAGGGCGTGTATTGGAGTCACAGATCTGCATTTGAATCTTATTTCTGCCACTTTCTGGGTATATGGCTTTGGTTTCCTTATCTGTGAAAATCAGAATAATAGCAACAATGATACTGTTAAGCTAAGTAACACGAGCTGCCACAGCACATGACCCCAGACTCTCAACGCTGCAAGTTCAGTTTTTGCTCCCATTATTCATCTAACGTGGATCTCTGCTCCACATGGTTACTCAGGGACCCAGGCTGACAGCGACTCCACCATCTTTGTACTTTGTCGCTGCACCTTCTGGATTGTGTGGCATTCACAGTTACTGCTGAAGGCGGAGAGAGACGTGGAAAAGGCACACTGAGCACTCAACTGCTTCAGCCAGGAGGCGACACACATCACTTCGCCTCTAGTACATTGGTCAGAACTATCACCTGGCCCCGAACCAGTTGCAAGGGAGGCTGAGAATATAAGGAAACTAGTGGATATTTGCTGAGCACTAATTCCCTACATTCACATTTCCTGAATAGAGGATTAATTGAGATGATATGGTTAAAGCTTCTAGCATAGACCTGGCAGGTAGTCCTGAAAACATGGAAGCTTCTTCCCTGACCTGTGTGGCTCCGGTGGTCGGGTGTCACCCTGCAAAGTGAAAGATTACTGGTTGGATTCTGGTCAGGGCACGTGCCTGGGTTGTGGGTTCAGTCCTGTTGTGAGGCGTGTATAAGAAGCAACCGATCCTGATCAATGTTTTTCTCCCATCCGTGTTTCTTTTCCACTCCTTCATCCTCCCTTCCCCCTCTCTCTAAAAGTAAATAAATAAATAAAAATGGAAGCTTCTTTCCCTAATAATACCCTGTACGCGTTTCTCTTTATAGGTTACAGACTGCTACATGGAAATGATCTTTGTGTACATGGGCAGATGATAGAGTATCCATAGGACCCTGGAGGGAGGGGGTGCTCAGAGAGGTCAAGGGACTGGCAAGTGAATAAATACACAGTAAAGGCACTGAACCATGCCCTTGACCTTCAGCCCTTTGCTTCTATGGCCTTCTTTGGCTTAGTGAAATTTACTCTCGGAGAACTTCATCCAGAACCCTCTATAACCTTCTTTTGCTCCTATCTTCACCTCCCCTACCCAAAGGGTATGGAGCTTCCGTACTCATGCGTGTGCATGGGGCAGGAGGAGAAAGGGCTGGGGAGAGGAGGCTGCAGGAACTATCTGGAAGCTAGGGAAGAAGCATATGTCATGAGGTGAGAGAAATTGTAGTTTTAGATATTCATAGTGAAAGCCATAGGAATTTGGGTCCCACATGCACTGCTTTGGGAACTGCTATGCATTCAAGCTTTGGGGTCCCTCCCAAATGACACACAAGGTTACCTGTGTTACCTGTCCCATCTATGCAGCCCTGTATTGGCCCTTGTGCGGTTGGGCAGGGACGGAGAGGGGGCCTGATGAGGCTCTCCAGCTCTATTTTTCCAGGGACAGTAAGATAGCCAGACCTAGGTTTGAATCCTGACTGTTCCACTTAGCACTCATTCATCTCTCTGAGCCTCAGTGTTCTCCTCTGCAAAATGGGAAGAATATGGGAAAGCTGTAAAGCTAATCAAGTGCCTGGCACATAGTAGGTGCCAGCGTGTTTGCATTTCTTTCCTCTCCCTCTCGAGTACGAAAGAAGACATGCTTTTGGCAAGGGGCCAGTGCTGAGGGGGAGGCTAGAGGCAGCCCCGCACACCCACCCATGTAATGTTGGACGGGGAGGCACTGGGCTCCCATCCCCCATGGCTTCGGGCTGCACTCTCATGTTGAACTAATAAGGCTTCTATTTGAAATGGGAGAAGAATTTGGAGTTCTGGCCCTTGGATTTAGGCCCATCTTTTCATGTCTAATTACCACTGTGGGCTCGGGGCCTGAGGATGCTGCTGAGAGAGGACCCCTCCCGTGCTGCTGCCTCTGGCTGGGACAGGCTGCGGCACACTTGCTGACCAAGTGCACCTCAGCCTCCTGGGGGAGCAGCCTCACCGCCACATGGTGCCTGACATTTAGGGCTCCCTCCGGCAGGGCCGGCCCAGGGCGCTCTTTGGCCGTGGGTTCTTAACAGTAAGGTTCTTCTCCAGCCAAAACATAAGCACCTTTGGAATAAGGGAGATTAGCTGTCCCCCTGAAAGGATCCCACAGGAATAGCTGGTGGGCTGGAAACCAGAGTGGAGAGGTCTTCGGGAGAAGATGGCTCTAAGATGACCCAGTGCCCCCCTGGGTATGGTGGACACTTGTTCCTGGGGGCACTGCAGGGAGTGACCTTCCGTTGCGGCTGCCATCAAGATGCTAGGGAGGCACTGTTGACACCTGGCTTCTTTGAGAATCACTGGAAGGCGTGCAAGCCAATGGAGCCTGAAAGTTGGCCTCCACAGGGTCGCTGAAGCGCATCTCATTCACTCCTGCCCCCAGACCTCAGCTTCTTCAGCCCTCCCACCTGAAACACCTGGGGCAGGGCTTTGGGCCAGCCCAGTAGGCCCAGGAGGTGGTGTATTGGTTTCCTAGAGCTGCTGTAACAAAGTGCCACAAGCGGGGGAGTTAACACAGCACACGCTTATTCTCTCACAGCTCTGGAGGCTAGAAGTCCAAAATAAGGTGTTGGCAGGGCCCAAAGGGAGGGACCCTCCTTGCTCCTTCCTAGTTTCTGGTGGTTCTTGGCAATCCTTGGTGTTGCTTGGCTTGTGGACACACCAATCTCTTCCTCTGTCATCACACAGTATTCCCCCTGTGTTTGTCTTTCCTCTTAGGAGGACATCAGTCCTACTGGGTGAGGGCCTAATGATCTCGTCTTTAGTTGAATACATCTGCAAAGACCCTATTTCAAATGAGGTCATATTCACAGGTACCAGGGGTTAGAACTTCAGCATATCTTTCTGGGGTTCACAATTCAACTCAAAGCAGGTGGGTGCTCTTACTGTCCCCATTTTACAACCAAGAAAACCAACCCAAAGAGGCGAACTAATTTGCCCAAGTTCATATAGCGGTACAACTAGTAAATGATTGGTAAATTAATCTCTGTTCATTTCAGTTTTCTTATCTATAAAGCGGGGATTGATACCCAACTTGTGGCCTAGCTATAAGCATGAAAGGAGGTAAATGTCTGCCTCCAACACGCTTTGCTCACGGCTAAACATTTGTCAGTTGCCGTTGTCTGTTGCCTGGAAAGGTGCTGGGTGTTCAGACTGGGCTCAGGAAACAGCAATGTATATGAATTATAACCAACTGAAGGTAAAATGTTTTCTAGAAGTAATGATTTGTAAGGACTGCATGAAAGGCCCATTTACATTCTTTCAGCGTGTCTTTCTGGAGTTGCCTGCTATTTCCATCTCCTCTCAAGTTGAGAATTTCTGGTTGAAATGAATTGTTCTCACTTGCTATTTATCCTGGTTTCACCTTTAGCACTGGAAATCACTGTGACTTTTGCAAGCTGGGCTTCCCTCTCCGAGGGCAGCATCGGGGCATGTCTGCATAAGGAGGAGGGGCCTAAGCGGGAAAACAAAGCAGCTTCCACCCCCACAGCCCACCCCCAAGGAGCCTAGGAGGGCCTGTGGGCTCAGAGGTGGAGACCGAGGCTTCAGACAGGCAGCCTCATCCCCATGCTGCGAAAGCAGAAGAGGCACCGTGCCACGGCAGATTAGGAGTGCAGCTTCTGAACATAACAGCCTGGGTTCAAATCCCAGTTCAGCCACGTTTCTTGACCTTTGACGAATTACTTCTCTGTGCCGCCATTTTACCTCATAGGATTTTACGAAGATAAAAGCTTAAAAGTGCATAAATGTTTCTCTTAGGATTGAATGTCGCACTTCAAAACTATTCAATGCATGTTAGAATTGTTCTTCTTATTTTATTTATTATCTGTTTCCCTCAACGGAATGGAGGCAGAGACCTGTCTGTTTTGTTTTTCGTGGAACTACAGGGTGTAGCTCAGTGCCTGGGGCGGATTAGATGCTCGGCGCACGTCACGCTGAATGAATGAGTGAATGAATGGTTGAGTTCTTATTAATAGCTTCTTTGAAATCACATCCTTTCTTGCTGTGCAACAAAGCCTCTTCCTCTTCTCTGGGGATACCACTGGGAGCCAACCCAGTGGGGAGCCCCGGAGCACCATTTAAATTCAGGGGAGGTACTTATGTGTGGGGTTGGGGGCAGCGCAGGCCTCCCCATGAAGTGAAGTACAAGTAGGGGCTTGGAGGGTGAGAAGCTGAGGAAGGGGAACCAGGAAGGTTGTGGTCACCACAGGAAACAGTGCGGAGGCCGGGTGGGAAGAGCCGCATACGCAGTGTGGGGGTTTTCCCACGACTTACGTGGGAACGGACAGACGCGACCAGCAGAGACATTGCCCCACGCTCCGGCACATGGAAGGGAGGCCAGTCCTTCTTCAGGGTTCTTTCCTAACAGGTGCCCCTCACCCGAGGCAGCCCAGGTCTATAAAATGCCCGTTGGAGCAGAAGGGCCTCCTTCAATTTACAGACGAATGAACTCTCAGATTCCTGTTGATCCCTACAGCCTTAAAAATAAAATTCGATTTACTGAAGTTTGATTTACACACTTAGGGAAAACATCTGTTGTGTAACGTGATCATTTAGCCGCCTGGCTGGAAACTCTTCAGTGGATTCTCTCCTGTGTTCAGAAGACTTTCCTGAAGCCTCTGCCCCCTCCCCATCCATGCCTGCTCCAGTCCTCTTGCCACTTTGCTTCCTTCTCTTGCCCGCACACACAGAGCCACTTTATATGCTCTCACCGACATTTCCTGCAATGCTTTTTCCTCCGTCTTTAGCTAACTGACTCCTCATCCTTTGGATCCCAGTCCCTGTATCACTTCCTCCAGAAAGTCCTCCTTGACTCCTGAGTGGGCCAGATCCCTACCTGTTGACTCCAGTTGTTCCATCATCCCCTCCTTTCTTTCTTTCTTTCTTTTTATTTATTTATTTATTTATTTATTTATTTATTTATTTATTTTAAGCACGTGCCCTGACTGGGAATCAAACCATTGACCCTGCGGTTCTCAATTCGGCGATCAATCCACTGAGCCACACCAGCCAGGGCTCCATCATCCTCTCCTTAATGAGTGACTGTTGACTTGTCCGATTATTCAGTGTTTATCTCCTCCACTCTTAGTTTAAGTCCCAGGGGGCAGAGACCCTGTCTGTCTTTGCTCGTCCCTGTGTCCCCGGTACCTGGCAGGTAGGTGCTTAGGAGGGGCCTCCCTTTATTTTCTCCTCTGCAGCCTAGTCTTTTCTTTTCGAGGTTGTTTTGGGTAATGAGCATGGCTGACATGTCTTGGTCACTTGCAGTGTGCCAGGTACTTACAAGCCTGATCTTAACCAACACAATGGCTTACAGTCCTAGCTCTACCACTCATCAGCTCCGCAGCCTTGGGCAAGTCACTCAGCCTCTCTGTGCCTCCTTTTCTCATCCATAAAAGGGGACTAGAAATAATACTAAATTTATTGAGTTGTGAGAATTAAATAAATTAATCCATGTCAAGTTATTTTCTCACAATTTTGGAGGCTAGAAGCTCATGATCCAGGTGCTAGCAGGTTTGGTTTCTCCTGAGGTCTCTGTCTTTGGCCTGCAGATGGCTGTCCTCTTGTTGTGTCCTCACATGCTCGTTCTTCTGCGAATGTTCATCCCTGGTGTCCCCTGGCTGTCTAGATTGCCTCTTTTTATAAGACCATTGGTTAGATTGGATTTGGGCCCTCCCTAGAGCCTCATTTTAACTTAATTACCCCTTTAAAGGCCCTATCTCCAAATACAGTTATATTTCAGAGGTAGTAGATTAGGGCTTTAACATATCAATTTTGGGGGAAACACAATTCAACCTATAATTTGGTACTATGATTATTCCCATATTATGGTTGAGGAAACTGGGGCACAGAGAGGCTAAGTCCCTTGCCTAAGGTCACACAGCTGGTAAGCAGACACAAATGCAGATGGTCTGGAACCTGGAGGCACTCTCAAGCATTAGATGGTCTGTTTCCCCGCTTACTCCTCTGCGGGACACCAGGGTCTTCCCCACTGGAGCCAGTTTGTGTCTTAGGCAGAGTCGGGAGGAAATCAGGATCCAGAAGTCTCAGAGGCCTCTCACCTGGCCCCTTTCTCCCTTCCAGCCCTTGACCCGTTTCCCATGTGTCCCGGGAATGCTTGCCCGCAATGCTTGCAGCTGCCGCGTGTACCCCGAGGTAACTCACGGATGATGGTCCTAACCTTACCCACAAAACAGCTCGCTTTTCTTATTATTTTCACATCGCTCTAGTATCCCAATAGTCTTTGGAAACAAATGACCTCATTCTGTTTATAGCATTCTGGTTTTAGTAGTGGCAGCGACCTGCGCTTTTTTTTTTTCTAAACGGGAAATGGGTTAATCCTTGTTCAGCAGCAGCTACCGAACCTTTCAGGGACCTGGGACCCACCTTCCTGCATCAGGGAGACCACGATGGGGTGGAAAGGAAGTGAGTGAGAGGGTCCTGGGAAGGGAGGGAGATTTCCCATTCCAGGGTTTTCTCCCTCTACAGTGGGCATTTATTGGATTTTCCAATTCTCAGAAGCTCTTTGAAAAAAAATCATGTTTTACTGGTGAAAGGCTGAGGAAGAAAATAATCAAAATAAGTAGAACAAAAGCATATTCAATGGACAGTAAGTCTTAACCCAGTCTCCTCATCCAGAGACAGCCAGTGGTTCCAGCTTCCTGTCTCTCTTGAGTTCTCTCAGTAGACGAGCCCATCTGTGTAGACAGCACCCTTCATTTTATATACCTGGTGATGTTCCTTCCCTTCTTCTCTACCTCTTGCAAGTTTTCACTTGTTCTGCATTAGCATACACACTCCTGTCTTGTTTTAGTTGGTTGTCTCCAAAAGTGGACTGTGAGCTAGGATTTGGGTGCAAATAGTTTATGTATGAGGTTGGTCCCAGAGAGGTGAGTGGGCGGCAAGGGGGGAAAGCCCATCAAAGGTGCACTAACGGGCTGCCCCCCTCTGTGGGAAACTGGGGTTCCTTCCCTCCCACTGGGGACCCTCCCAGTGATTTGTGGAGTTCACCTCAGAGTCGTCCCAGCGAGTGGTCACCAACTTCCATCTCTCATGAGCCGAGGGTTGCTCCTGGGTATGTGGGCCTCCAGTTACTTCCAGCTTTCCATCAGGTGAAGAGACAGAAGAGGGGCTTGAAGAGGGGCTCCCAGAGTGAACAGAACTGTTTCCTGAGGCTGTAGGGGGCCTCCAGGGTGGACCATAGCGAATGGGAGTGCCACAGCTCACGGATCTCTTACTTCGCCCGTCCTTTCGTGATGGAAGCCTAGTATTCCTGCATGGGTAGATATGATGCTTTGTCTGATTCTCCAGTGATGGACTGGAATGCCTTTCTCGTACACACCTCTTTCCTGATGCTCCACAACCTGTGGCGACCACCTGCGTGCATTGACAGAGGGTCAATGGCCATCGCCTCTGTCCCATAGGTGCTTGGCCCTCTCTGACCTCTTTCTGCCCCTGCCCACCACTGCTTAGTTCTCACAGATGTCACTATGACCCTTTCATTTCATGGGATCCAGGTGTCTAGGCCAGGTGAGGTCTGCGAAATAACCTTGGGACCCTTCGCAGAGGACCTAGGAGAGGGAGGCCAGCAGGTCATGACAGGATGATTTCCACCTTCCTCCTGGGTCGCCTGTTGGCAGATCAAAGGGCTCTCCGTTGTTGTTTTCTTTTCCTTTCCAGTGGCTTCTTGCTGAGGAGGCAAGCTGCAGAGCCAAGGCAAACAGAGCGACCTCCGAGGCCGCTGCCTGCTTGTTGCGCAAGGCTGAGCGAGGTGGCTAGCAGTCTAACTGGGGTGCTGCAGAGGGGCCGCTGCTGGAGCCCCAGGTGGGAGTTTCCCCGCCCTACCCTCCTCTGAGCCCAGAGACCAGGTGGGAACACTGGGTGCCAACCTCAGAGCCTGATGGGGCCCCACAAGGCCTGGGAATGTGGTAAAACCACGGAATTGGAGGAGTGGGGGTGGAGGTGCTAAGAAAGCTGGACTGCAACCTAGGCCTGTCCTGTGAATTACTGTCCCCATTGTCCCCCAACTGAAGAGATAGGGAGAGCACTAGACTGGGAGTCCAGAAAGTCAGAATTTAGAGCCTAGTTCTGCTTTGGCTCAAACTAGCTCTCATTTCTGCTGTGGACTTCTGACAGCTGATCTGCACCCTGGGGACTGAGGCTGCTTGTTCTCTGGGTCCCCTTCTGACTCTAGAATTGCCTCTTAGAGTCTTGACTAGGGACTGTGACCAGAAAGCTTTGAATTCCCTGGAGCGAGTGCTTAGGAACGCTGAGGAAGCCCAGGCGTGGTTGTTGATGGAAATGGGGGTGTCGTTTAAATAAATTAAGAGCAAAGGAGGAAAATCTATCAGCTTTTTTTTCAATAGCTGGGATGATATGCATAACATTTCCTCCCTTTCATTTGATAATTTTTCCTTCTTGAAGTAGTTTGAAGAAAGAAAGTGTCTGATGATTTGTTGCACAATGAGCTCAAATGAAAATATTCTTTTAAAAACGTGGTTGGTTGCTATGTAATTGAATTTAAATAATGGGCAACTTTTGTTTCTAAGTAGCCCAACCAGTATTCAAACATTATTCTAACTAGTTGAGGTACTCATATGTTAGTGAGAGTGTAAAGAAGAAAAGATGTCAATGATAGAACCTTTATGGCAAAACAATAATAATGATAATATATTAAAGTTGTGTGCATAAAATCATGCATGTGCGCTGGTGAGAAATGTTTGGGATTAAAATTAAATGCTTTTCCAGAAGGAAGAAATCCAAGGGCATCTGTAGAGTCCAAATGGCATTTGAATGGGACTAAGTGAGAATTCTGGCTTCGGAGTCTCACAGGCCTGAGTTCAAATTCTGGGTATACCGCTCACCAGCTGCATGACATTTGGAAATTTCTTATCCTGAGTCTCAGTTTCCCTACTTGGAAAAAAGAGACAGCAAAGGCTGGATCAAGTGTCTAGCCTTGCGCTGGGCGTGGAATGATGTACCGTGTGGCTCTTCCCTTCCTTACCCTCCAGACGCACAACCACGCAGTTTTTCCACGTGTGCGCTAGACCCATAGACATCATTTGATGCCCAACAATCCGATTGTGGTGAGATTTTTCTAAAAAAGATTTTATTTATTTATTTTCAGAGGGGAAGGGAGGGAGAAAGAGATGGAAAGAAACATCAATGTGTGGTTGCCTCTTGCATGCCGCGCCCCCCCACCCCCACCCCCCCGGGGAGGGCGGGGGACCTGGCCCGTCAACCCAGGCTTGTTTCCTGACTGGGAATCGAACCAGTGACCCTTTGCTTCACAGGCTGGTGCTCAATCCACTGACCCACACCAACCAGGGCTGTGGTAAGATTTTTAATCCCTCTTTTATGGAAGGGAAACCTGCTTTGCTGAGATTATGGAATTCCGTACATCACGCAGTTGGTGGAGGGCCGTATGTGAAACTGGAAGTGGTTGTCTGAACCATGGAAAGGCCTGGCCTTTTCCATCCTAAGGGGCTTTTTGCTTCTGAGCTCTACTGAATGCAGAAAGGGGCCCCTGGTGTTGCGTGGGGTAGGCGTTCATCATTCTTTTCTTCTTCCGTGTGTACTAGACTTTCACTGGAGATGTCAGGCTGAGGACAGTGCACCCAGAGATGGTATAACCATTCAGCCCAGCACTGCATAATGAAGATTTTCTGGACCTTAAAGCCCCTGAGGGTATTCAACTGGGCCCTCTTGCCCACTACTCTCATCTGCCAAGCCTCTCTGCAGCCTCAGGCCCCCTCTGGGCGGACGGAGAGTTTCTTTCTCTTGGTCTTCCCTAGAGGTAGCCCTTGTGTGGGTGACTCAGACGATCCCCCTACTGGCACAGTGATGGAGGACAGGGCCTGTCTAGCTCCCAGCTAACCCTCTTTTCCTGCAGGAGGCCCTTTCTTACTGGTCCTGGCCGGGCTCCTGGCTCTCACTCACACTCCTGCTGCTGTCTGATGGCCCAGTACTAGAGCATGCCTTGGTACGTGGTGATTCCCTAGAAGACATTGTTCCTAAGGGTCCTCCTGTCGGGGGTGGCAGGTAATCTTAGCTCTCACGTATTCTGGTTCCGTCTGTCAGATAACAGGAGGCTGTGAACAGAGTTAGCCCTTTTTCACCCAAAACAGAATCCAGGAGCTGATGGTGTGGGTGTGTGTACGCAGGTGTGCTTGTATGGGTTCTGCCTGCCTTAAGGTGTCACCAAGGGCTGTGTCTGAAATAAGTGCCATGTTGAAGGCCACGGGTGACTGCGTCTATGGGGGGAGGATCAGCAGGGTTAGGTCAAGGCCCATCCTGGCCAGTTCAGTGGGTAGGGGAAGAGAGTCAGGTGACACAGTGGTTAGAGCTGGGGACTGGAGTTGGGCCTTGTGGGTGGGCCCTGGCCCTGCCACTTTCTGGCATGTGTAACCTCGGACGGGTTAAGTCTTCATGCCTCCTTTTCCTTCTGTGTGGAACCAGACCACAGCCGTGCAAGCTGGTGGGAGTCCGAGGTAACTCAGTGCGCGTGGAGGGCTGAGCACAGCGTCGGAGAGGCTTTTGCAGGGCAGCATGCAGGCTTCACCGTGAACAAACAGCGCATCCCTCGAGTTGGGGGAGAAAGGTGAACTAGACCCTGTTGGAAGACATGTGCAGGAGTTAGGAAGACCCCGCGTTTTGAGTTGCACTTGAGTCCTTTCTCTGTTACAATAGTTCCGCCACCTCTGGGAGTAGGTAGAAGTGCCCCCAATACAGCGGCCATTTCTTGAGTCTTGCCTTCCCTTCTGGAAGCAGAGGGGAGTACTGGGTGCCTTCCTTCATCACCCTGGAATCCCCAAAGCTCCACAGGATAAAGAGACTTTGGAGGTGAAGATAAAACGGTCCTGAGGGAAGAAATGCCCTTGTAAAGTCTGAGGACCCAGTTTTGGGGCACATTTTGCTCAAAATGGCCTCAAAAGGCAGATTTGCAGGTGTTAGGGAGCTTTTTCTTTGTTTGTGTGTTTGTTTGTTTTAATTTCTCACATCAGTGAGGGTCGAAGAACAAGAAGGAGCCATCTGGCCTGGCTGAAGGGAGACTTGAGATTGCTTGGTTTTCATTTGCAGCAACATGTACTGTGAGTTTTTCCACAAATGTTAATAAAGACGAAAAGCAGTAAGACACCAGAGGACTCCTGGGCTCCTGCTGGAAACACCTTCACGTTGGAGCCCCTCCCTGAGTTTGTGTGTATCATCACTTCGGAAAAGGGCAATTTGCAATGATGTCAGATCACCAATCTCAGCTGCATTTGGGATAAATCTCTGACTTATAGCCAGGGATCAGCATGAGAACGCTGTCTTGCCTGCTCTTGGCTGCAGGCAAGAGTCCCAGCCTGCAGCCAGCTTGGGCGCTGTCTCTACTCTTTACTACTTAGTGTGGAGGAAGTAAAACAAATGTGATAGGTTTGAGATGAATTAGGCTACCATCATATTTCTGGCTTTTCCAGTGGTTCCTAATTTGTTGTGAGAGTTCCCATGGAGTGGAGAGAAAGAGACCTGAATTAGAAATGGGGAGGTAGGTTCAAGTTCCAGCTTTGCAATAGCCTTGCTGTGTGACCTAGGGTAAGGCGCTGTCCCTCTCTGGGCTTGTTCACTGTAAAACCTCTGTGTGGCAAGAATGGACTGGGGATGAGCAGCAGCTGCCCCCTTTAAGTGGGGCCTGCCTCTCTCTCTATTCTGCTTCAGGATATTTCTTGGGATTTGCGTTTGGAACACAAAACAAAATGCTGCCCTCTGGGACTCCCGACCTGCATGAGAGAGAAGGGCTTTGAAGGTGAGTTAGAAGGAGCAAAGGTCTCCTGGTCATGCTGGGATTCAGTTCTGACCCTACCTAAACTTACTATCTTCGTCACTTTGGATGAGTTATTTAGTCCCCCGAGCCTCAATTTACCCATTTGTAAAGTGAGAAGAGTAACACCTACTGTTTTGGGGTCATGACAAGACTATGACTAGAAAGTGCACAGCATGCCTGGTAGCTGTGGATGCTTGACAGAGCACAGCTGGCCTGGTGGTATCCCCTCCTGCCCATTAGGAGGGGTGACTCTGGTTACTGAGGTATAGCCACATGGACCCAGTGCTCCTTTTGCTGATGGGGTGGGAGAAGGAAGTTCTCTGGGGCTCTGGCAGTGCCCTCCTCCCTGGCTCACCCTGTGCACCAGAGAGCTTGGCTTGCGTGGAAGGGCAGGGCATTCCTCTGGCCGGTCAGGGCCAGGCGGGGTGGCGACTGCAGCTCCCAGCAGCTAACCCTGCTGGTCAGGGCATCAGGCAGTCCCACACGGGTGGGCATCTGCTTTGCCCTATGGGGCAGCTGACACTCGGGAACGTGCTGTGTTGGCTCCCGGCTCCTTGGTACCTTCCTTCTCCGTTCTGTTCGCAGCCAGGAGCAGCCCTGTCTCAAGGGGGTGGTTCTCAGGCACATGGTGTTTCCACTAGAAGCTCACTGGTTGGATCTTTGCTGCTTTCCAGGCTTCCGTCTCCCAGAAACCACTTGGGTAGGGAGGTGTGGGGAGGTGTGGGGACCAGGTGACTTCCTCTCTCCACGCCTCAGTAGCCTTATCTGGAAAATGGGCGTTAATCATACCTGGCTCATTGCTGCTGCTCAACTATGATTGTGAATATTACTGTTGCTATTGTTACTGGTTATGAGAAAGCATCTAGGGGGCCATTTGGGGTTGACGTTGGTGTAGAGGATGTGGTTTGAAATGGCCTCTTTGTCTTAAAACAATCTGGTTTGATTTATTCAACTGTGGGAATTTGAAAATGGCCCAAATGTTTTTCCTCCCCTTGTTCTCTGTCTCCAGCCCTCGGATTTCCTCTCACTCATTCATTTACTTGCTCCTGCTCACATCCCTCTTGCTCACTCATCCACCCACATGTTTGTTCACACTCATCTTCTCACTCAGTTTACATGCAGGTGGAACTTGCCCAAATATTTTTCCTTCTACCTCAGAGGTGCACAGCCTCTCTTAACTGCACACACTGAGATGTGTACAGGGTCCAATTCACACTCAAACTCCCCTTCCTCTTTCCACCTCCTCCACCCTGCCCCCACCCCAGCAGAGCCCGAGGTCAGGAGACCTGGCTCTTGCTTTATGTCTCTCACTGACCTCCTCCATGGCTGTGTGACATGGGCCAAATCACCCAACCTCTCTTGGCCTCAGTTTCCTCCCTCCCAACAGAGGCCAAGCTATCAGTGTACATTTAGAGAGATGATCAGTTTCTTTTAAAATTATTATTATTTTAAAAGAAGATTTTGTTTATTTATTTTTAGAGAGAGGGGAAGGGAGGAAGAAAGAGGAGCGTAACATCAATGTGTAGTTGCCTCTCGCGCACCCCCTGCTGGGACCTGGCCCGCAACCCAGGCATGTGCCCTGACTGGGAACTGAACCAGCGACCCTTTGGTCCCCAGGCTGGCACTCAATCCACTGAGCTACACCAGCCAGGGCAATGATGACTTTTTCATGTAGGGCTTCAGATGCTCAAGATAAGGGTCCTTTCTGCATCTTAAATTCCCTGACTCTGCAAATGAGTGGATCTGATCTCATTAGGCAGACTGTGTGCCAGCCTGAAATTACTTTTTAGCCTTTTCCTGGTACCGAAGAGACATCATGTTATTTTGAGCTAGAAATTAACCATGAGGTCAATATTGTTTTGATGAGGTCAGGATAAAACAGAAAGTTCAAGAAGATGATTCACTCTTGACTTTAGAGAGACACAACATCAGTCTCCGCCGGTCTCATTCTTCCTCCTCCCGATGTTCCTGGCGGAGGCGACTAGAGAAACTAGGACAGTGGTCAATTTGCCACTGCCAGTGCGGGAGGGATAATGGAACTCAGTACAGAGACCCTGTGTTTCCTGTCCCAAATCCACCAAAAGGATTCCTTTCGTTTTGTGTCCCCTTCTCACCCTGCCCAGGACAGAGAAGCTAGAATTTATTCAGAACACACCACATGGGAACACACTGTCCTGTTGAATCCTTGCAAGAGTCCTGCAGGTTAAGTGCTACTATCATTCCCATTTTAGGGGTGGTGAAACTGGGACGTGATGAGGCTGAGTGTGTCGCACAGTGTGTCAGTGGTAGAGCTGGGTCTGCAGCTGAGCGATGACCTGGACTGGAGTTGAGCTTCTGACCACCGAATCAGGCTATCCATCCTGAGTGGCCCAGTGATGCCAAGGTGGAGTGCAAAGACACAGGATTTCAGGATGGGAGCCTGAGTTTTAACCCTGCTCTGCTACAAACTCATTATGAACCTTGGGTGAGTCCCTTACCCTCCCTGGGCCTCTGTCACCCATTATAAAATGGAAGAGAGGGACCGGTGATCCCCAAGTCCCCTTCCAGCATCGTGTTCTGTGGTTTTCTAGGGTGTTAGACTTTAGGCAGCAATGAAGAATCAGGCTGCTGGGGTTAAACCCTGGTTTAGGAGCTATGTGGCCTCAGGCAGGTTACCCAACCCTCTGATGCAGGCAGAGGTTCTCCATCTGCAAAACGGAGAGAAGTTTAACACCTGTTAGGTCTGGTTACCGTGAGGACTGAGAGGTACATTACCCATTACCCAGGACAATGTCAGGGCTGCCATGCCTGCTAGTTCTTCCGTGGCTTTATGATCTCCCTTGGAAGACCCTTTTGCTAGGGGTGGGAGCTTGCCACCTGGCATGGAAAGCCCTGTCCCAGAGTTAGAGTAACAGCGTACATGAGTTGCCATGATGACTTTGGATAAAAAACCCTTTGGCCACGAGAATGCTTTGGGATTTCTTAACCAAGGTACCATCTTGGGCATTCCAAATACAGAAGTGAAAAGGACCGGGATGATTTGGTCCCGTGGCATTAAACTTACCTGTAGCAGTAGAAGTCAAAGAAAGTTCAACATGGAACAGCCAGTATGAAATATAATGGAGCTTCCACACTGAAGCAGGATGGGAGCTACCCCTCCCCTTTGGTATCTCCTGAGGAACCCATGGGGAACCCATTTCCAGCATCACAGGCCCGGAAGTGATAGGTAATGAAACCGAGATCCTAAAAGGGGCAGAAACTCACCCAGGAATCAGACGCAGGCACGTTAGCTACAGTGATTTTCGTTAGCAGCATCATTTTCCACTTTTATACGAGGACTCTCCTGTGTTTCTTTTGGCCATTGATCTTAATCACCTAGAGACGTGTCTTTCAATATTGACACTTACTTAGGGGCTGACATTTCCGAATTACTCTCTCTCCTGCCTCCTCCCAGCCAAAGGTAAAGGCTGGATGGATATTTATTGTTCAATCAAGGAAAATGGAGCTTTTATTTGGAAGCGTTTGAAACACAGTATTTACCCAAGTAATTCTGCCGGCATCTGCAGGCGTTTGGAGACCTAGGGAAATCTATTTGACCAAAATAAATAAACAAATTGTGACCGGAATGAACCCCACAGATGGGGTGGTTTGTAGGGGCTCTCGAGAGCCTGATTTAAATGAAGCACCTCTCCCCACTTCCCACACTCCCCATCTTGCAGCTCCCCCACTTGGTTTTTCAGATCACATGGTATTCCTCCCTCAAAACCTAATTTCTGCCCAGATTTAGCCCACAGTAACCTGCCACATGAAGTGCTTTAGTGATAATCAATAGGCGTGGGTTGCTGGTGAAGGCCCCACGCCTGCTGCATATAAAATACCCCGGCGGCCAAAGCAAGATTGATGCTGGCAAAGCACCCAGGGTGTCACAGCACAGTTGCATCCCCCTGCCCATTTCAAAGGCAAGGCGCTGTGCCCCAGAGAGGCTTGCCGACTTGCCGAAGGTCACGCAGTGATTTGGGGGCAGAGCCCTTGGCCTTTCGTGTTCCTAGGCTGGGGCGCTTGCAAACACACCAGCCCCTGTCTTTGCTGAAGCGAGCCTGCCCTTTGCTTTATGATCTAGGTAATAAACCAGTTCTGTAGGGCCTGCGTGGGCCAAGAGAGAGATGGAGTGAACTATTAATTCGAGGCTGGCTCTTCGAGAGCACAAACAGGTTTAGCTAGCAGCAGGTGGGGAGGTGTTCAGAGGCATTTGCCCAGCACCCTGGTGCCCGCATCCCAATATGATGGGAGGTTCAAGAATGGAGAAGGCCTGGTCCCTGCCCATAGTGTGGAAGAGGCACATGTGAATTCAGTTCAAGGCTGGTGAGGCCCGGGCTTGGCTTCCCAGCACACTGGGAAGCGGGTGGGTGGGAACAAGGCCTTCTCCAGGCCTGACCCTGGCAGCCCAGCAGATGTGTTTATTTCTTCCTTTTCTTCGTGGGAGGCCAGTGTCTGGCCAGGTGGTTAAGCAGGCGGCCTTGGGGCAGGGCTGCCTGGGGGACTTATCCCCTTCCTCCTGCTCAGACCTGTGACCTGAGGCTAACTCCTTGTGCTTCCATTTCCTCAGTGGTACAGTGGGGACAGCGATGTCCTTTTCCCATGGGTTGGTGGTGAGATCGCGTGAGATAATCCACAGAAAGTGCTTAGCGTGCTGTCCCACAGATAGGATTAGCAAGTGGTTTGCATTAGCTATTAATTTGGAGAATTTTAGATGGGGGTGTTTAGATTGGAGGGGATGTTTCTCCATTAAAAAAATAATATTTATCACTTTTTTCCTGATTATAAAAGGCTCATGTATATATACTTCAGCTACCTAAAGACACCCATTGGTAGCAATTCGCGATATTTCCAGTTTTCCCCTCCTGCATGGGGTGTGTGCGTGTAACTGGGCATGTACTGTCCAAGTACCACTTTCAAAAACTTATAAATCCTATGAAGTCTCATATTAATGTAAAATGAACATGGGTCAAAGATGGATCTGGCTTGTTAATGGGCGAGCCAGCAGGGTGGTAAAGCTGGTTCTCAGGAGAATTAGAGAAACGGCGGTCATGTCGGTAGTGGAGAAGGGATGCTGGAGTCGATGGCTGGACTGGACGCAAAGCAGGCGAATGCTCTACAGACAATAAGATCTTAATCTTTGCGGTTATCTTTTTTTATAAGACCTGCAGATTCACATGTAACTTCACCAGAGTCGAAGTTTACATTCTTCTAGGCTCCACTAGTTAATTCAGGGTGGGCCTGCTAAACCACGGTCCAACATGGTGTAGAAAAGACAGGCCTCTCCTGTTCTGATTTCCAGGGTGTGGATCATTTTTCTCAACACTGTCTGTAGACTTTTCCTGCTCATACACTAGAAAACATGGTGCACATCCCCTTCTGCACTTAATATTACATCACATTCATTTTCAAAAGCAAGTTTTGAAGGAGGACCCAGAATTCCCTAACGAGTGTGACCTGGTCATAAACCAACCTTGACTGAGGTACCCGCTCTCCTCCTTAGGGTCCCAGGACAGCCACGCTTGCGTCTGTCACCACCACGTGTTTTTATAACTGTCAGTTTCCCTGTATCTCCGCCTAGACTGAGTTTCTTGAAACAGGGATTTGCGGAGCTGAACTGTCTCCCAGATCCTTCTCTCCCAAGCGCCTAATATGCAATTCACTTCCGAGATGCTCTCTGAGTGAGTGACCATGGGTGTTAAGAGGAATGGCTTTTGTTGGTTACAAAAGGTGAACCTTGCTGTAAGGAACTAGCAGGCCCCTCTCCTGTGTCCTTCTGTTGAGTCAAAGACACTCCCAATTGCCACTCAGTGTCACAACCCTTTCATCTCCCCCATCCCCGATTCTGCCATTTAATTGTGTTTGGAGGGCCCTGCATGCTAGAAAACCTGCCTTGTCTCTTCTCTGTAGGACTCCTAAAACTGGGCTCTCAGAGTTCCTGACTTTTTTTCCTAATCAAGGCCTTAACGGGGTAAAACTCCTTGACTACCTCCAGCTGGGGAGGGAGAAGTGGGGCTGGAAGGATTAATCACTTCTCTATGAATTTTAAAGCTCTCTTGTTCCACGTGTTGGGAAAACCCATCAAAATGCTAATGCGCCTGTGGTCTTCCCTCCTACAGAATCTTTTCTGCATTAGAATATATTTACATGGGCTTGAGCAGGGGAGAATTACAAAGAATTGGGGTGCACTTTTCCCCATTCCACCGCCACCCTGTGGGTTGTAAAGTCTGAATTAATAGCCCCAGGTTGAGGAGGAAAATTGCGGTTGGTCTAGGGGTTGGCCATTGCACTCAGCTCTGGTTATGAGCTCTTAGCTTTCGGCTTCCTTGCTAGCTGCAGGGTGGCCAGTGCGGAAACGTTTCTATTACTATCATGTGGCTTTTTAATACAGTCATGTGTCACTTAACGACAGGGATATGTTCTAAGAAATGTGTTGTTAGGTGATTTTGTCATTGTGTGAACGTCGTAAAGTGCACTCACACTCACTTACATGGTATAGCCTGCCGCTCCTAGGCTACGAGCCTGTTCAGCATGTCACTGCACTGAATATTGTAGCCAGCGATAACACAATGTTAGGTATTTGTGTATCTAAATACAGAACAGATAAAGCCAAAATTTGATATAAAAGATAATAAATGGTATTCCCTGTACAGGACACTTATTGTGAGTGAAGCTTGCAGGACTGGACGTTGCTCTGGGTGAGTCAGTCAGTGAGTGAGGGGTGAGTGATTGTGAAGGCCTAGGACATGACCGTCCGCTGCTGTAGGCTTCATAAACACAGCACACTTAGGCTACAGTAAGTTTATAAAACCACAAAATTTTATTAAGCGCAAGAGAGAAAATGAAGCAATCGAGAGACGTGGCGAACACGAGACGTGTGAGGCTGCCGCCAGTGTGGCACGGCACACTGTTTGACAGCAAGCTTTTTGTTTTTAATAAATAGAAATGTATGCTCTAAAGTAACGATAAATATGGGGGAGGCTCCCCTCTCCCAGATATCGGAGTTATCTTCTGGAGGGCGGGTCCCTTGTAATACAGGCTTTCCCTGCTAGGTGAGTGTCTAGGCACACATCTGTATCAGAGTACCAGCTGGTGTTGTTGTGAGAGGCTGTGTTCGGCTTCAGTGAATTTTTTTTAACACTCTTTCAACATGTTTGCCCATTTTACAATGGGCGATTTACAATGCACCTGTCTACAGCACGCTGAGTAGTCAGCAGTTTTTGACCAAAACCGCCATGACCCCTGTGGCACACACTCCCTATGAAACCGGAAAAGCTGGCATTCGTGCTGCCTGTCTCTTCCAGAACCAATAAACAGAGACAGGGATTGAATCTTTATGGGCTCCTTATTCAGATGGCCAGCGATCTGAGAAGATGGTGGGTTCTGTACCCTCATAGACCATCTCACATTTCCTTTCAAGCCAGCCTTTTTGTAAGGAGGGAGAAGTGGAGGTAAGGGATATGGAATTCAGGAAAGTGGTTAATCAGAGAAAAGCTGCAGTCCAGCAATTTCTCGAACACCCTTTCATCCGTTGACCAGTGATTTTCTATCTGGGTCCTGTGTCCTTTGTCCTGGGTGATTTTCTTTACCTCTATCCTGGGTGGCAGGGTTTTCTCCGTGGAACAAAATGGCTCAGACACCGTCTTGACTGCCTTGGTCTCCCCTGGAGCACAAAGGCCGAATTGCTTGTGGTCTCCTGGAGTCAGGGTGGACTGTACCTTCAGTTCCTCAAACAATAGCTTTTTACATGCATTAACTACTAAGCTTATTAACTGTCACCTAAAACCAAAATTTTCCAACACTTGAGTGCCCCCGTCACCTAGCCACCCAATCTTGCCTCAAGCAAATTATTTTGGTTCCCTGGATGAAAAAAGTCGTCCTCCAAGAGAAACGTCCTGTTGCTGTGGAAGTGGCGAAACAAAATACAAAATCACTAAAAGGCATCAAAATCAACGAGTTCAAAAACTGTTTTGAGCAGTAGAAGAAAGGTCTCGATTAGGCGTATTGCATCAAATGGAGAGTACTTTGACAGTAACTGAAGTTTAAACATGTAAGAATAAATACACAATTTTGTATTAAATAAACTCCTTTTGGGGGGGTTCCCCCTTGTAGCATAATAAACACATAAATCAGTAACATAGTCGTGTATTATCGTTATCAAGTATCGGGCACCATACATCAGTCTATGTACTGTACTTTCGTATGACTGGCAGCGCAGTAGTTTGTTACACCAGCAGCACACCGAACACGTGAGGAATGCGTTCCGCTATGACTTTACAACAAGTCCGGCAGCTACGAACCCAATAGTGGATATTATGATGGCTACGACCTCACTAGGCAATAAGAGTTTTTCTGTTCCATTGTAATCTTATGGGACAGACGTTGTACATCGGTGGTTTGTCACTGACCAAAAATAATTCTTAGGCAGCGCACAACAGTTCTTCCCTCAGAGGCGGAGGATCCCTGGAAACGCATCCCTGTGTATGTAAGACTGCACAGTGGAGTTGTGTTGAGTTCAAGATCTGGTACATGTGGAGGTGGAATTAGTATCAAAGCCAACTTCAGCTCTAGGACAGTCCCTCTGCCCTTCCTGAACCAGGTACCGGGAGCACGATTTTTCTCTTAGCATTTGAACCCCAGGTATCTTTGCACAACAGCCCAGTGGCCTGAGACCCTCTCAGATTCATTCCTAGGAGGATGAACCTATGGGTTGGCCCAGTGCTGGCTAGACACAGGTGAAGTGGCTCTGAGGGCTTTGGCTAAAAACAAAATTATGGGCACTGGTCCTCAGCCTGATTCAGCTCTGTGAGCGGGGATGAGCCACTTGACCTCTGTGAGCCTCAGGTTCCTCCTTCGCTAGAGAGAAGGAGGACGCTGGCCACGTGGTAGAAGACATGTCTTCATGCCTTTTATTTGCTTGTTCATTCAGATGACACTGGAGTAGGAGCGAGCAGGTCAGGCTCCACCTTCAGGGACTGGTCCCTCGAACCATCAGGCTTCTAGGTCTCCTGGGCACCCCCTCCTTGCGGGAGTGAGCGAGCCTTATGTAGCAGAAGTTGTGGATAGAATCACTTGTGTTTTCTGTTCCCTTTCTCCACCAACAGTGCACCAGTGTTTAGTTACATAAAAATGCTGCTGCTCCCGTTCTTCTGCAAAATGGGGTGATACTCCCCTCACAGTATGGAGGGGAGAAGTGTGAAGATCCAGTGTAACGTGAGCTCTAGCGGATGCAAATGATGGATAGCCCTTGTCTTTACCTCCTTCGGGTAACAAGAAAGCTCTTCCAGACAGGACAGAACAGGAGCAAATGCAGGGCAGTGCCTACTGGCAACAGGCTCCCAGAGGCTGCCCAGTGTCCTTTCTGCTCAGCTGAGCACCTTGGCGGTGTCTGTCTCACACAGGTACTACTGAGGAGGGCCCGAGGGACCCCGGGTAGCATGTACTTCCTGCAGAAAAACCCCAGACCTAGTGAGAGGTGGCGAGGTGATTGCTAATGACAGTTGCATTGAGGATAAACGGCTTCGTGTTTTAACTTATGGGGTTGGCACATCCCCTCCACTCTGGCCCTTTCACCCACCCCAGGCCACCAGGAGCTAATGGGCTCTGCTTGGGAGTTCCTTGCCCACTAGCACCCTTACTAGCTGTGCCAGCGCCCGCTGGGCTCTGCCCAATTGAATGTGGGGAGTAGCTCTCCCTTTATGGAGGAAAAAGAAATCCCTATCTTTCTGAGGATGTCATGGCTCCCACCTCAGCCCCACAGTGACCCCAAAGCACAATTAGCAGGCCCATTCAGGGACTCATTATGGGAACTGGGTGATGGGGGCTGAGTGACAGTGCGGAATGGCACCGGGGAGACTCTCCCTCCCAGTGAGATGAGTGCAGGTGGAGCGAAGATGCCAAGAAGGGATGTGGCTTCATTAAGAGCCGCCTGGGGATAGTTGAGATGCAGGACACAGCAGGAACTCCTCCTGAATGTGCCTTGGCTCCTCTGTCTCCCCCGCACCAACCCCCTGTGTTGCTAATTTCAAACAAAGCAAAACAAAGCCCTGGCTTTGCTTTGGAGCCATAAACTGCAGAGCTTTTTATCTGTCAACAAGCCCTGCATCAGCTGGCAGTGCCTCTGCCTGGATCCTGTGGCCTGGCATTGGTGTGGGGGCAGGGGGCCCAGGGCTGTGCTGCTTCCAGGGTCTCATGAGGACGCTGACCCTCTCGGGGGCACAAGACAGCGAGTCATTGTGATCACAGAGCTCAGAAGGATGACAGTTCCACCTGGGAGCCAGGAAGGGATGTAGAGTGCCTGGAGTGGAGAGGGAGAGAGAGAGGGGGGTTGTAGAGGAGCTAGCCAGGAAAAGGCCCATCCTTGGGCTGATCACCTCCCTTCATCCTTCCCTTGCTGCCTCTTCCAGGAAGGCTTCCCGGATTTCCTCCTCCTGAAATCCTACTGACTTGGGATCTAGGATATCAAGAGACTCTAAACTAGTAGTCTTCAGTGTTATCTGGACACTTAGTATATAAAGTATCAGAAAGTCCAGCTATTGTGACTTACGTGTTATCATATGTCTGGGGTGTAGATCCCATCTGTTCTTTGTGTAGACCCCTGAGGGAGGGAGGGAGGGAAGGATCTGAGAACTATAAGTTGGAACCACTAATCACCGTTACAAAAAGTAGCCGTTGTTACAAAAAGTAGCAAGCAGAGTCCCATTTTATATCATTGCTTCTTCCTCTATTTATTGACTGGTTATTTTATGCCTAGTACGGTGGGAACCACTTACAATCTGTTAGTTCATCTAGTCCCCAGCTCAGGCCAGCAAGGTAGGACTGTAATTGTCCACACTTTGCAGGTAGCTCAGTTTGACTGTGGGATCTGTGTATGTTGTGAGGACCTGAAGGAAGGTGTGGAAAAATGGGCAACCCAGGGTAAGATAATAGAAGTCCTCGTGCATGGGCAAAGGGAGGGCAGGGAACCCATTGAAGCAGGAGAGAGACATGGTACCCCACGTCTATGGGCTGTCTTACAGCAAAGGGGAAGGAAGGCAGGTTGGGGGAAACAGGGACTACTGGCTGGCTGACCTGCCGGCAGCCTGTTTACAGCAGTCAGACAGGCAATGATGACACTGACCCCAGGCAGGACGGGCAGGGCTGCAGGGGCACCGGGGCGGTGGGGTTGGAGCGTCAGGGGTGATTTGAGAGGCGGAGGATGGAAGAGAAACAATGACTGGGAAAACTGGGAAGAGTCTTTGATGTGGGTGTCGGGTACACAGGGGTGTTCTATTTGTGAAAATTCAGTACATTGTACACTCCTGGTGTTTGGCCCGCTGTGTGTATGTGTTCTATTTTAATTTGAAAATAGAGTAGGAAACATGAGGGTAGACATTAAAATCTCTCATCTGGGCCTCATCCAGGACACTGAAGTGGCTCTTAGAGTTTTTCTTATAACTTGAGAGCTGATATTCTTTACACGGTGGAGATTTGCTTTGTTTGGAAGGAGAGGAGGAAAAAGATCTGAGTTTTGAGCTGGGCTTTACAGAATGGGAGGACTTGGCCAGTAGTCATCACATTCACTGCCATTGATGAAGTTATTACGATATTTCACAGAGTGTGAGTCACACTTTATTTTTTAATATCTTAATGTCTTTGAAACCAGGATGCATCATACAAAAAGTGACCTGTCATAATTAATTAACTGGCAGTGTTTTCTTTCTTAGAAGTTCATAAAACGTAATCCAGAGTCTTAGATTCAAGAAATAGTATATCATATGGCAGGCTCTCTGTTAAGTCCTGTGTACACGTTCCTCATGTTATGCTCACAACATCTTAGAAGTTATCAGCTGTTGTCAGCCCTGTTTCCCATTTAAGAAGGGGGAGAATGGAGTAGGAAGGTCACTTGCTCAAAGTCCTAGAACTAGTTAGGGGTGGACTGGGCATTTCACCCTGTGCCACTTCAAACCTGGGGGAATCTTTTTTTTAAAAAAGACTATTTATTTATTTTTAGAGAGAGGGGAAGGGAGGGAGAGAAACATCAATATGTGGTTGCCTCTTATGCGCCCCTCACCGGGGGACCTGGCCCACAACCCAGGCATGTGCCCTGACTGGGAACTGAACCAGTGACCCTTTGCTTCGCAGTCCGGCACTCTATCCACTGAGCCACGCCAGCCAAGGCCAAATCTGGGGGAATCTTAATACAAAGCAAGACCAAGCCTGGAACCTGGAGGGTGGTGGCCTTTCCTTCCCAGAGCCCGAGACAACCACATCAGCAACGAACACTGTCGTCTGGTTCACCATCATTCATTGCTAGCTCTTGTCATCTAGCACCAGTCTCCCTCTTGGCCCTAAACCCTGGGATTCTTTCTTTCCTCCCTCCCCAGAAGGCTCTGGGTCCAACGTCTGCAGTGACCTCCCTCCTCCACGAAGAGGAGGGGGCTGGAATGAGATCTCAGGGAAAAGAGGGAAGAAATTCCAAACCCAGCTGGTTTCTCTCACACAAAGCAGATTTGCTTAAATGGGAATTAGGATTAGTGCTGGATTTTGCCCCTCCTGGCAGACTGGTAATAAACTAATCTCCTCTCAGGCTGCAAGAAGGCAGAATTCCTGCGAAGACGGGCAGACAGCTTCCGGCTCGGGAGTGCAAAGCCTGGAAAGTAATTTTGTTATTGACGGGCCTACCTGCACCGCCTGACACGCAGCCCCAGCTCCTTTCCCGTGTGGCTGCAGCCTTTAATTTCGTTAATGTGTGACATTCACCCAGGCTGCGTGGCTGACAGGCATGCTTGACATTAATACGTGTTCCTCGAGGTCCCCAGAGCTCATAAAAGCTCATTATCAGTTCTAAGCCTATAAATGTAGTTGCTGGCCCAGGTGGGCCCGAGTTCCTCAGAGATGCCCCCCGGGCAGTGAAGCAGCGGCCATCTGCAGGAGCCGAGAAATCTACTCCCTTTGTCCAGGGGACTCGTCTGCCCAGGCCGCTGAGAAGTGACCAGAAAAGCCCTTCTGTAGACAGAACGCTGGATTCCGGTTTGCATCCAAGAAAAGGGGCTCCTCCTCCCCTGCTGTGTGAGGGGAAGTGACCCAGCATTTCGGGAAGGTAGTCTGTCCACGTCTATTCAGAGGTGGAGCGTGCAGGGCCTTTACCTAGCCACCCACTTCTAGGCTTTGGAGTTGCACGGACATTTCCATACAGAGCCATGGGGATCATTGCAAACGTGGAACGGCCAGAGTTAGAAATACCCCACATATCCATGGTGAGGAGGAAAATATATCATGGGCCCCACCTACTGTGGGGCATTGCACAGCTGTGAAAAAGGCTCAGAAGGTCTATATAGTCTCTCAGTCATGGGTAGATATGCTATCTCTGATAAGTGGTGTCGTAGCACATCTGTGGTAAGATCCCATTTGTATAAAGTCACAGTGTCTGCATGTGGGCTCACAGAGGCACATGTTCACACATGCGATCACATGAAATGAGATCTAGAAGGTCACAGTACATGGGTAAGGAGGAACTTTCAATTTGTAGTTAATGAAAATTGTATGGTATATAAATGTATATGTAAAGTATCCAGCCATGTAATATGAAAAATGGAGACATTTATTGAAGAATATACAAGAAACATTGTACATAGGACAATGACTCCTCAGTCCCCTTCAAAGTAACCACCTTGGGACCTCACACAGTTCTCCCAGTGTCTCTTCCATTGTTCAAAACACTCTGCAAAATCTTTTGTTGGAATTGCCATCATCTGCCCAGTCGTATTTTCCTGAATCTCATTGATGATCTGAAATCTCTTCCCTTTCGAAGGTAACTTTAGTTTTGGGAAGAGCCAGAAGTTGCAGGGTGCCAAATCTGGGCCGTAGGGGCGCTAAGTTCAATATTCTCAGGTATTCTGTGTGTTGCAGGATGTGGCTCACTTTCAACAGGTTCTCGACCATCTTTGCAGCATTTGTGCCACACTTTTATTGCACTGCACCCATTGCATCAGAAAACCTTCTGAGTCATCCACAGAGGAATGTTCAGGCTTAAAGCAAAATTTGTTGCAGATTCATTGCTCTGTTTGCTCAGTCATTTTGAATGCAATGGCCACACAGTACACACGCTCACTCAAAGACGTCTACCACCCTCACTGACAAGTACAGTGAAGTCGTCATTGTTCACGCATGCGCATTCCAGTCCACTCTCCTTGGCTGCCAGGTTACACTGATGTCATACAAATTGTTCTCGTTATATTGATAGTGGCTGGGCTTTTTCCGGACAGACCTCATGTATGTGTGTATATATGTGTATATATATATGTATGTGTACGTGTATATATACATATAGATGGGATATATATACGCACATAACACGTGAATTTCTCTGATTAGCCTTAGTCTGGCCGCTAATGCATGAGGTCCCCTAGGCTGATACTGCCTGGATAAATGAGGTGGAAATAGAGGTAATATCCTTTGGCCAGGCCCTGTTCCTCATCAGCTAGCAGGGAGTTCTGAGAACGTCCTCTGTGAGTGTGATGCACTGATGTTGGGATCTGTAGAGCAGACCTTGAACTCATTGCTCTCTTGCTTGCACTTCTCTCTCTGTGGAGATGGCACTTGCACCAGGCGTGACTTCCCAGGGACCTGAATTCTAGTCCTAGTTCTGTCCGATATCAGCGGTATGATCCTGGGCAAGTTAGTAATTCCACTTGAGTTCATGGTCCTCATCTCTGAAGTGGTGATACTTTCTCATAGTATTGGAGAGGGTGTCAGGATTATTGTTGTAATATTTGAGGCAACCCAGACCTTGACCAGGGCTTCCACTGTGCAGCCTGCTCACTGAGGGCAGAAGGAGTTGGGACGGGGGGATTGGGGAGCTTGGCTCTCCCCATCCGCTGTAAGTTTTGCTTTTGTTTCTCAGTTGTGCATGTGAATAACCTGGTGACCCTGGGACTGGCCTAAGCCTTGGCAGGCAGGTATGTGTCCAGGACATGGTGAATTTGATTCTTCTCCTGTGACCTGGGGACTCCAACTGACAGAGAGGAGGTGGGGGAGAGGTTGGATGTTGGCCTTTGCACCCTAGGGCTGAGCTGTTTTTTTCACCACCAAAGACGCCTCCTCTTATCTCTTCATGGATACCAGCCCTTGAAAGGTTTGTTCCGCCCAAAGAGCCTGCATTCATTAGGCAATGATTAATTCTCTTTCACATTTTCAAAATTACTCAAAAAGCCTTTTTACCACCTAAGGAAAATGGAATTCCCACACCAAGTTGATAATATTCTAGCTAGAAGCAAAGAAACGGATGTGTTGTTGTGATTAGCATGCTTGATGTCATCACATGGACATTGCACAGGCTCCTGGGCTGACTTTAGAGGGCTGAAAATATGTCCCAATCCATAGGCACTGGGGACACCTTCCTGGGAGCCTGTTTGGGGCTGGGTTCTTAGTTTTGTCTTTCTGGCCATGGAGGCCTTTGCTGCCTGCTGCACCTGCAGAGGTGGAAGGAGGGAGCGGACGCCTCAGGGAGGCGGTACACATCTATACTGAGCTGGCCCCCAGAAGCCCCATGCCTCACTAACACATGCCTTCTTAAAGTTTATTTCTCTCTTTTCCCTGTAGAGTTTCTCCTGACGCCACCATCAGGAAGAGACCTTAAGAGAATCTTGACACTCCTCAAAGGAAAAGATACCAATTGAAAGAGGTATGATTTTGGCAACACGGTGGAGTGGCACCCCGACTTATTCACATGAGAGGGTCTGACCTCCTCTCCACTCCCTGCCCTCCAGACCTTCCCCTTCTGAGTGAGGGAGCTCTCAGCTCGAGCTGGGGAATGCAGGGCCGAGCCGGGTGGGGAATGCAGGGCCAGGGAAGGGCGGCTTTGCTCTTGTCCCTGTCCCCAGATGTTTGTTCAGGGATGGGGAGCAAATGCGAGGTGCGAGGAGAGAGAGGCTGATGCTCAAGTGGGATCTTATGAGGCTGGCCGCTGCCCCGTGGAGGGGCTGCAGGTCCTGGTTGCTCCTGAGTCCACCCAGGAAGTGAGGGCTGAGGGATTGGAGGGAGTGCACCCTCCGAGGGAAAGCAGAGATCCCAGGGACTCATGGAGAGCCTGGCCTCTGTGAGGACTTCTTTCATGGCTCCCCTCCCCCATACCCACCATGGTCGTGGGATTGGGGGAAGGAAGTCCCTTCCTACATCCACCTCCTTATGCCAAGGCTCTTTTGGATAAAGTTCACGTTCTATGATGGAATTGAGAATGGCAGGGTTCTGGTAAACTTCTGGGGCTTTGGCAGCTTCTTGGGCTGCCCATGACCCCAGGATGTGTGAAGGTCTGGAGGCCTCATGGAAGTCTTCTCAACGAGGAGCCAGGACACCCGTGTTCTGGCCCAGCCTGTGCCACCCTTGTGCCTCACGAGTCCTCATAAGCCATTTTTCTCGATGGGCCTTGTTATCTTATCTGTAAAGTGGGGCAACAGTGATTTGAATCTGTTTCAACCCTCATGTCTTCAGTTTCTGAGGTTCCAAGACCAGGGCTGACCTAGAAGAAAGGACAGGTGTGATGGGAGAACAGGGAGGCAGAGGTGGAGTTGGGGCTCAGGGAAGGCTGTGGAGAGGGCATTTGAAAGCTCTGAGGTGATCTGATTGCCAGTCTTGCACAAAGGATGACTTAGATCCTCAGCGGAATGACTGACTGTAGGGTCTGCGGTGCAAATGGAGCGCGTGAGTCCCAGCTAATCAGGAAAGTCAGGTTAGCCAACGGTGAGGGCTCTTCCATGCCAGGTGCAGTGCTAAACCCACTCCCTGCATCATCTCGTTTGGTCCTTTCAACAGCTGCCCGGCTTTGGCCCTATTATCACCATCTTAGAAAGGAGAAAACTGGGCCTTGGAGAAGTTAAGCGACTTACCCAAGGCCTCAGAGCAGTGAGTAACATGACTGAGGTTTCAAGCCCTTGCCTGAACTACCCTACAATTCTAATGTATTTTGTTTACCAGCTCTGTGACTTGAGGCTTAAGCTTCCAAAAAAAAATTTGTTTTCTTGATTTAGAATTTTTTTTAAGCTTTGGGCTCTCTATCAAACCTCTGTGAGCCTTGGTTGTCTGATCTCTAAAATGGGAGCATAACGCCTACCCGTGGGGTTGTTTGGGGGAGAAGATGAGATGAGATGCGGAAAGCTCTCCACACTGTTCCTTCCTCCACACTGTTCCTTCCTCCACAGCCGCTGCACCTGCCTTCCCACCCGAAGGGCTGCTGTGAGGGTGGCTGGGGGGTGAACACCCTGTAAAGTGCTGCACCAGCTGCCCGATGGCACTTGCAACCTTGGCCGCCTCTGGTGCCCGTGGCTGGGAAGCACTTGGCCACTTTGCTAGTGCCTGATCTGATAGTCCCCTGGTCTCCTGGGTCATCCTCTCACTTTCAGACGGTGCTGCTGGCTGGCCAGGGTTTTTCCAGCTGGAATCCAAGGCAGGGTGGTCAGCTCCCAGAGGCCGATAAAGCAAGGCCAGGCCAAGTGCACAGTGGCAGAGGAGTGGTGAGGCCTGGGACCTGCGTGGGCTTTCTCTCCGCCGTGATAGCGCCTGTGCTCTGTAGTTCCCGACTCGGCCTCCGGCCAGCCCAGGCTGTAATCTTAATTGTAAACCTCCTGGCAGCAGCCGGCACTGATCCCCACAGGAAGCTATTGCCTTATCACAGAGCCTGGATCTTGCGTGGTTTTCTTAATCAGGAGAAGGCTCTGAAGTGAGTCAGAAAAAGCTTAACTTCCCCAGGACCTTTCTGCTACGGAAGCCATGGGCCTGCGTGAACAAAGGGAAAGAATCTCTTTAGGTACAGACAAAAGAAACAAGCGTGCTGTTGTTCCTGGGTTACCTTTAGGAGGGTTGCCGAGGGAGCAAAGTGATTTGACCCTCTTGTTAGCCAGGAAACAGATCAATGTCACAGAGTCACAGGAAAAATACAAAGATGACCACATGGCCACAGGCAGACAGGCTTGTACAGTTTGGGAATTGTTGGCTGGGGTTTCGGAGCCAGACTGGTGAGGCCAAGTCTCAGCTCTACCTTTTCAGTAGCTGTTTCACTCCAGGTGTGTGATTTGGTCACCCAGGGCCTCCGTCTTTGGCAAATAGCGTGCACCTCACTGGGTGGCTGTGAGGGCAAGGAAACTGCCAGCAGGCAAACCTGTTTGCTTGGAATGATGGCAGTCCCCTGGAATAATGTGGCCTCCCAAGGTGACCGCCTTGAAGAGGCTCAGGCTCTTGAGTTGTGAGAGCTGGCTGTTTGTGGCCAAACAGTGGGGTTACCCTGGAGATGCATACCTCTTTCCATGCCTGGTCTAAGAAAGGCTGAGATTGGGGCCTGGGTTGTGTCAGCCATCTGTTCTGACACCCCTGGGGCATGGGGCCACCTCAGGTATGAGCACTTCTTCCTGAGCCTTTATTCCATGTTTTACACTTGACCCTGATGATTTTTACTTTCTGTAGATAATAGCTGATCTTCCCCACAATTCAAGAAACAGGTATTGATAACATTTTTATAGGTAAAGACAACTGGGTTTCAGAGAACTTATAAATTACTCTAGGCTTCACTTCTAAAAAGTAGCAAGTTTAGGACACAAACACAGGGCTTTTGCCCTAATGACAGTGTGTTTACCATAGCACCCCACAGCACCCACAGTGCTACAGAGGTACCCTGTGTACACCCATAGTTGCATCCTACAGCACCACAGTGGCTTCTTCCTAAGGTGCCAATGACAGCACCTGCGCTGTGGCTCCCCACATGGCCCATAGAGGCATCCATGGTGTCCATGAGGTACCCACAGGACTCAGCACCACTCCATGGCACTCATAAAGTGCTCCAAGTGTCCATAGGGCATCCTGCATACCCACAGTGACACCCCACTGTGCCTGTGGTGGCACTCTTCCCATGTTCTCCAGCCAGCCTTACACAGACTTTGGAGCTCAGGCAGAAACGGAAGTTCCTGGTGTCATTATCTCCCAGCCAGCCCCCTGCAACAGGCTGAGCTAGGAAGTGTAGGCAATATCTGGGAAGCACTGGGATCTTTCTCCGCTGAGATCTGACAGCAGGATCTTATTTAGGTCCCTGATCCAGTCTGAGTTAATTTTTGTAGTACATGGTGTGAGGGGTCCAGCTTTTTTTTTCCTTTGGCATGTGGTTATCTTGTTGTCTCAGCACCATTTGTTGAAGGGACTACTGTTTCCCCATTGAATAGTCTTGGCACCCTTGCTGAAAATCAGTTGGCTATAGATGTATAGGTTTGTTTCTGGACTCTCAATTCCATTCCATTGGTCTACATGTTAATCTTTATGCCAGCACCGGGCTGTGTTGATTACTATAGCTTTATGTGTAACTTGGAGGGGCATTGGTATAATTTAAAGGTGATTCCAAGGTTGAGCATTACTGGTTTTTAGAGAGGATGAGGCACTGTTAGGGTGGCCAGTTAAGGGCCTGCTGGAATGCAGCCCTGAAGCACAGCCGCAGTTGTGGTGGTGAAGCCATTATGGAGATGAGAGAGGTGAGTGAGGGAGATGCCCTGATCCTCCCTGATTCTCGGAAGGCCTTGGGGATGACAAAGGTGAGAACAGAGGCCAGTGGTCCAGGTTAGCTTGATTAAACTCCTACCCACACCCAGTATGGCTCAGAGGAAAACCTGGGTCCCAGTATGTGACCTTGGGCAAGGTGCTCCACGTCTCTGAGCTGCTCTCTGCTACTCACATAAAAGGTTGGGTGAGGGTCAAATGGGTCAGCTCTACAAAGGCTGAAGAGCTTAAAGCCAACCGAATGCTTAGTAGACTCCCCTACCCAAAGCTCTTGCCAGGTGGTTGTCCGTATCCACCAAACCACCTCGGGGGACTTGGGGCTTATGGCCTCCTTTGCAGCCTGTGCCACCTTAGGCCGGCTTGGGCAGGCCCTGCTAGGTCAGAGTATCTCCTGTGTTGAACTGCCATCTATTTTCTTGTACCCTCCGTCTTCCTGCCCCAATTCTGCCGTGTGAGGCTGCATCACCTCTTTTCCTCCAGGCCGTTCTCCTGCATCTGCACCCTGCACCTTCTCGTCTATAGGCTGGAAGGCCACAGTCACCCCTCCCTCCCTCAGAGGATGCAGGAGGGAGAGCATAGCTTTGGCCTTCAGTGAATTTCAGGGCTGTTTTGTAGCTAAGTATTAGCTTGGGCAGTAACTCAGTTTACTCTCCTGTTAGGTGAGGAGAGTCATGGCAATTGCAGACTCCTGTTCAAGCTAAGTGAAATGACGGTTGTCAGGCACATTGTCCGCTGCCTGGGAAGGAGTCAACATTCCAGAAAATGGCCGATATAATTGCTATTGCCATCTGAACATCACCCTTCCATTTTCTCTAATTCTCGCTGGTCGGGCACAATCCTTGAGCGGAAGCCCAGGAAGGGGCAGCAGCCCCAGGCCTCATCGCCCTTCCTGGCTTCTCCCTCGCTCTCTGTCTGGGGCACGTAGGGGGAAGTGCGGAGAGTCATCATATTCTTCCCACCCCCACTCACACAGGGCCACCCCCACTATTGACATCCGCTCCTCGGCAGTACCCGTGTTGCAATCAGTGAACCTACATTGACACATCGTTATCCCCCAAAGCCCACAGTTAACATTGTGGTTCACTGTTGGTGGTGGCCTTCTATGGGTTTTGACAAATGTGGAATGACATGCATCCACCATTAGAGTATCATACAGAATAGTTTCACTGCCCTAAAAATCCTCTGTGCTCTGCCAATTCTTTCTTCCCTCCCTCCTAAGCCCTAACAGCCACTGATCTTTTTACTGCCTTCATAGTTTTGCCTTTTCCAGAATGTCATATAGTTGGAACACTACAACACGAAGCCTTTTGAGCTTGGGTTCTTTCACTTTGTAATATACATTTAAGTTTCCTCCATGTCTTTTCATGGCTCGATAGCTCTTTTTCCAATTTTTTATTGTGGTAAAATATACATAACAAAATTTACTGTCTTAACCGTTTTTAAGTGTGCAGTTCAGTGGTATAAAGCATGTCCCCATTGTTGTGCAACTGTCGCCACTGTTCATCCCTAGAACTCTTTTTATCTTGTAAAACTGAAATTCCACACCCATTACACAATACTCCCTGTTTCCCTCTTTTCCCAGCTCCTGGCAACCACCAATATACTTTCTGTCTCTATGATTTTTATTATTCTAAGTGCCTTATATAAGTGGAATCATACAGCATTTTTTTGGTGACTGATTTATTTCGTCTAGTATAATATCCTCAAGGTTCATCTGTGTTGTAGTATATGTCAGAATTTCCTTCTTTTTAGGGCTGAATAATATTCCTTTATATATATAAATTCCATTTTGCTTACACATTCATTGTCAACGGACACTTGGGTTACTTCATGATTTAGCTATTGTGAAGAATGCTGAGAAGCTCATTTCTTTTAAACGCTGAATAATATTCCATTGTCTGGATGTATTGTACTATGGTTTATTTATCCATTCACCCCCCTGAAGGGCATCTGGGCCGCTTCCAAGTTTTGGCAATTATGAATAAAGTTGCTATAAATATCCGTGTGGTGAAGCTTTTTGTGTGCACATAAGTTTTCAACACATTTGGGTAAATACCAAGAAGCACGATTGCTGAGTCATATGGTAAAATTATGCTTAATTTTGTGAGAAACTGTCAACCTCTCTTCCAAAGTGGCTGCACCATTTTGCATTTCCACCAGCAATGAATGAGAGTTCCTGCTGCCCCACACCTTCTCCAACATTTGGTGTTGTCCGTGTTTGGGACTTTGGCCATCCTGATAGCTGGGTAGTGGTATCATTATCATTTTAATTTGCAGTTTGCTAATGACACATGATGCTGAGCGCCTTCTTATATGCTTATCTTCCATCTGCGTATCTTTGGTCAGTTGTCCGTTCATGTCTTTTGCCATTTTTTAATCAGTTGTTCATCTACTTACGAGTTTTATGAGTTCTTTGTATATTTTGGATAACAGTTCTTTGCCTGGGTATCTTTCTCCTCTTAGCAGCCTTTCACAGGGCAGAATTTTAAAAAATTTCAATGGAGATCAGCTTATCAATTGTTTTTTTAATGGATTGCACCTTTGGTGTTGTATCTAAAAAGTCACACCAAAAGTCATCTAGATTTTTCTTCTGTGTTGTGTTTTAGGAGTTTGAGAGCTTTGCATTTCGTATTTAGGTTTGTGATCCATTCTGAGTTAATTTTTGTGAGGTTTGTAAGATCTGTGTCTAAATTCACTCTTTTGCATGTGAATGTCTAGTTGTTCCAGCACAATTTGTTGAAAAGACTGCCTCTTCTCTTTTGTATTGCCTTTGCACCTCTGTCAAAGATCAGGTGACTGTATTTATGAGGGTTTGCCCCTGGACTCTCGTTTGTGTTTCATTGATGTATTTTTCTATTCTTTCACTAGCACCACACTGTCTTGATTACTGTAGCTTTATAGTAAGTCTTGAAGTCAGGTAATGACAGTCCTCCAGCTTTGTTCTTCAATATTGTGTTGGCTATTCTGGGTCTTTTGCCTCTCTACATAAGTTTTCGAATTAGTTTGTTAGTTTCCACAAAACAACTTGCTGGGATTTTTATTGAGATTGCATCAAATCTGTAGAACTCATGGACAAAAACTGACATCTTGACAATATTGAGTCTTTCTACCTCTATGAGCTGGAATATCTCCAGTTTCTTTGATGTCTTTCATCATAATTTTGTAGCATTCCTCATATAGATCTTGTTCATAGCTTGTTACATTTATACCTAAATATTTTATCTCTTTTGGTACTAATGGAAATGACGTTGTGTTTTAAATTCACATTTCACTTGTTCATTGCTAGTAGATAGGGAAACAATTGATTTTTGTATATTAACATTGTGTTCTGCAACTTTGCTTTGCTATAAATGTTTATTTGTTCCATGAGTTTTTGGTCTTCCAGATTTTCTACATAGACAATTGGGTCATCTGTGAATAAATAAATTTTTATTTCTTCCTTTCCAATTTGTAAACATAAAATCCTGTTTAAAAAAAAAACTTCCTCCTCAAACCGTAATAATAAAAAAAACTTTGTCTTATTGTCGTGCCTAGGACTCCCAGTACAATGCCAAAAAGCAGTGGTGAGAGGGGACATCCTTGCGTTGTTTCTGACCTTAACAGGAGAGCACCTAGTTTCTTACCACAAGTATGATGTTATCTGTATGTTCTTTGCAGATGTTCTTTATCAAGTGGAGAAAATTCCCTCTATTCCTAGTTTTGCCAAGTTTTTTAAAATCATGAATGGATGTTGGATTTCGCCAAATGTTTTTTCTGTGTCTATTGGTATGATCGTGTGATTTTTCTTCTTTAGCCTGTTGATTTGATGGATTACCTTAACTGTTTTTTAAATGTTAGACCAGCCTCAGATACCTGGGATAAATTCTTTGGCTCTGGTCTATAATTCTTTTTATATATATTGTTGGATTTGATTTGCTATTATCTTGTTGAGGATTTTTGTATCTTATGTTAATGAGATATTGGTCTATAGTTTTTGTTTGGTGTTAGGGTAATGCTGACCTCATAGAACGAGTTATTCAGTATTCTCTCTGCTCACATCTTCTGGAAGAGATTGTAGAGAACTGGTGTAATTTCTTACTTGGGTGTTTAGTAGAATTTACCAGTGAACCTAAAAGGGCCTGATGCTTTCTGTTTTGAAAGGTTATTAATTATTGATTGAATTTGCTTAATAGATACAGGCCTATTCAGATTGTGTGTTTCTTCTTCTGTGGGTTTTGGAAGATTGTGTCTTTCAAGGAATTGATCTATATTATATAAGTTAATAATTTATGGGTATAGAATTATTCATAGTATTCTGTTATTATCCTTTTAATGCTCATAGGAGCCGTAGTCATGTCCCCTCCTTCATTTCCTATATTTAGTAATTTGTGTCTTCTCTCCCTCTCCCTCTCGCTCTCTCTTTAGTTAACCTGGTCAGAGGCCTTTTGAGCTTTAGGTTTTATTAATTTTCTCTATTGATTTCCCATCCTCTGAAGCCTATGTTTTAACCTTGTATCTATCACTAATTACGTGGGAGATCTTGAAGGAAAAACCCCTTTCATTCTCTGAGTCTCAGTTTCCACGTCTGAAGAATAGGTGCTGATAACGATTCCCGGCATAAAGTTAGTTGGGGGCAGATTTCAAAGATGAGTCCACATTCATTGCTTTAACATGTATTCGTTAAGCCTCTACTATGTATCAGGTACTGCTCTGCATGCTGGGAATATCACAGTGAATGAAACAGCCAAGTTCCTGTCTTCGTGGAGCTTGTCTTCTAGTTGGGGAGACAGACCAAACAAACCGAATGTTAGGTAGTGTTAGGTGCAGGAAAGGACAGGGTGCGTGTGACCAGGGGAGTTGCTATGTTGGATAGGGGGCACTTGGAAGGCCTTGCTGATCAGATGTCATCTGAGCAGAGGCCTGAAGGCTGGGAGGAGTGAGCCTCAACTTCATCTGAGGGAAGAGCCTTCCTGGTGGAGGCAAAAGACGGGATCATTAGGTGGGCAGGTAGCTGGCATGACAAAGTACCAGCCAGGCGGCCAGGGCGCTAGAACGAAGGTGGGGTGGAAGGAGAGGAGGCCCGAAGGAAGCTGGGAAGTGTGATGGGAAGTCAGTGAGCAAGGGAGAAACAGGATCAGGTTTACATTTTACCAAGATCACACTGGCCACTGTGTGGAGCAGAGACTGTATGGGACGGGGAGACCAGTGATGTTAGAATCCAGGCAAGATGTGAGGTGCTTTGGAAGGACAGGAAGGTGGTGGAGGAGCTGAGGAGTCAAAACCTTCGGCATTTATCTCGGAAGTATTGCTGACAGACTCACTGGTCGGTTTGATGGAGTGGGAGAGAAAGAAAAGGAGTCAAGGATGACCGTGAGTTTGTGCCTGAAATGGAGGAGTCTGGGTGGGCTAGTCTTTGGTGCAGGGTGAGGGGACTATACTGAGTTCTATTTGGGGCTTTTTAAGTTGAGACATTTATTAACCGTCCCCATGGAGGTGACAAGAACGTGGATGCAGATACAAACCTGGAGCTCCGGTGTGAAGTCGGGGCTGGAGAGATACATTTGGGAGCCATCAGCTTATAGATCTTGGAGACCCGCGGAAGGGACCCACCGGAGGCTACCTGGAGCTACACAGAAGGTGGCCCATCCAGGACACCGGGGCAAACGGATATTATTTTTACAGTGCTCTGGGAGCTCTTGAATAGCATGGAATGAGGAAGAGAAACCAGCTGCAAGTGCAAACCCTAGGCTTGGTGCCCACCCTAAGGAGAGCACTGTTCAGCTGCCGGTGCCCAACATAAACTAGGACGACAGGTGCATCAGGGCATCCGACACCCAGGGAAGATGGTTTCCTAATAGCTCCTGAATACAACAAAGCTATTTCCAGCAATAACAATGAAATAAACTTGATTCTAATGTCGACCAGAAAAGAAACACAGACAGTAAACTTTTCTTTTAGGGAACTTCATAATGTGACTATGCCAGTCGACAAGCAAACACTACAACACACAAAAAAGGCGGAGGTCGGGGGGAGTAATGGGTTCATACTTTTTAATTATAGTAATGGATATTTTGCAAAAAGAAACTATACATGAAGAAAGTTCCAAAAGAGTGCCCCCACAAGGCTCGGAGAATGGCTTGTACAGAGGTGGCCGCAGTGGCAGTAATCCAGTTTCTGTTTCCTGTCCTTATGACCACTGAACTGTCATGGCTTAGTTCAGATCTGCTTTTCAAGAGCGGGAATATCTAGTGGCATCAGGGCTGGAGATGTGGAGTGGCATCAGTGCAGAGAGAACCCCAGTGATCCTGAATCCTTATTCTCAAGATGGAGACAAACATGTGTAGTAGAATGAGCTTGCGCTGGGGTCTGGCTGCGTAGGTGGGTGTTCTTGGGACTAATTGCCGTGTAAACCGAGGTAAAGGTTAAGTAATAACAATGTGTTCATTTGAAGCTTACATACATTGTATTAAAACTCACCAGTGACTACAGCAATTATTAAGAACTTAGAGCAACAAAAGATTTTTTTTTAAAGGCAGAGTGTTTTATCACTGACGTTGTTTAGAGCTGTCAGCTTTTTGTGGGGTTTTTGTTTGTTTTTGAATCCTGTACAGACAATTCATCCGCCGTCGCCTACGGATTACTCCCACTGCCCTGCCCTTGGCACACCAGTAAGGAGGTGTTTCCAAGAGGGTTGTTGCTGGGGGATGGGGGTCGGCGGCCGAAGGTACGCAGAAGACCCTGAGGAGGTGACCCTGTGGCTGATCCTGCAGTGTGATCAGGAAGCTTCCAGGGGGACAGGAGCAGCAGGGCCTTCTAAGGGCCTAGTATATGCTCAGGCGGGAGGCGGCACAGAGCCTGGAGTCCTGGGGGACCCCGAGTTGGTAACTCTTTGGCTCCAGTTCCTGACAGCTGCAGTGATGAGTGCCTTCTCTGTACAGTGTCTAGCATTGTGGGAGTCGGGCAGTGCAAGCTTCATCCTCAGGGCGACAATTGACCCTGGTGGATATGAGGCTACGCCCCTCCTGGGGACACATTGAGCCCTGCTCAGTGGGGTACCCACCCTCCCTCCTCTCTCCTTCCCTTTCCCTTTCGGTCATGCATACCTTGGAGGCAGCTGTTCTAATGAAAAAAAAAAATCTCATAAATACCAGGAGATAAGGATCCAGGGGTTTTGGTTTTTATTCCTGCCCAGACTCCCTGGAGAGCCTTTTTGATAGGAAATGCCCCTTTGGAGCTGAGATTCTCTCCCACACTTCAAAGACAGGGGTCCTGAGGAACACAAAAGCTGTTTAAACTGAACTTGAACCAAGAGGCAGGCGTGTCCCCCAGGAGCCTGATGGGGCAGAGCAGGACGGTGCGGAATCTGCTTTCTGTCTTGAGGGAAGCTCCCAGGCCTGTTCTGTGGCTTGCAGTGCATCCCTTTGCTGGGTAGTGGCTCTCGGTAAATGCAGAGGACTGGGGACCAGGGGACCTCAGGCCAGGGGCTAGGCTTTGTGCTGCCTGCTGTCCCAGTGACACCCAGGCCCATGACTGCAGAGGCCGCCCCAGCCACAAGAGGCGGGCAGGGGACCCAGGGTAACAGAGGAGCTCCTCCAGCTTGGGAGGGCCCGAGACCCTCCGAGGTCACCTTCCAGTTGGAATTTCCCGACTCGTGGCACTTGTACTGACAGGACCTTCATTACTCTCTTTCTGCACCTTTTCTTCCCTCTCTCCCTCTGTTCTTCCTCCCTCCTTTATTTCCTGAGTATCCACTGGGATACCGAGATTAAAATTCCCCAATCCTCAACTTCAACGAGCTCCACATCTGATAGAACAACCTGATTTGCACGAAGATGAGAAATGTTGAGAGCCTTGTGTACGTGTGTGCGTGTGTACGCTGTGACCATGAAGACAATAAAACCACATTACAGAGCTCGGAAAGTGGAGGAAAAAGGAATCATCGGTCCCCCTCTCAGGACAAGAGGCCCACTTGTTTCCTGCTTTTGTTCCTGCTCAGATGCACGTTCAACCGAGTGGCCTGTAGAAAGTCCATGCAGTTTGACTTCCTGCTTTTCTCCGCTCACCATCCCGGCTGTGTCACAGCCATGGGGGACCCCTTCCTGGGCAGCACTGCGCCAGGGGACCTGCAGCTCATTTCCACTGTCAGGTGCACGCCCCCTGGAAACCAGACTCCAGACGCCTGGTTAAATTGGAACTTCATGTAGACAATGAGTAATTTTTTTGCGTGTATCCCATGCAGTATCAGTCCCATGTACTCTTTGGGGCATACACTAAAAAAACATCACTTGTTGTTTATCTGAAGTTTAAGCAATTTTATGTCCAGAGTGTCTTTTTGCATGTGTATAGTCAATGCTGCTTTATTTTTCATGACAAAGAAAACTGTCTGACGGGTAGGCTTTCTTTCTCATTTTGTGGGGAACACTCTCCCCAACTTGAACCTCTCCCTTCTCTCAATCACACCTCCCTGACCACTCCGGTCTCCACTACTCTGTGGCTAAGCCCACTTGGAGGTCACGGAATCCAGCCCCTACCGTCACTTCTAAGTACGTCCCTTCCCCAGCCTCCTTCTGGGAGCTTCCAATGACTGCAAGTATTGGGTTTGCTCCCTGTGGGGGAAGAAGGGGATGGTGGGACATGGGAATTAGCACTGCCTCTTGGGCCCCTCCAGCTGCTTTCTCCAAAGCCCATGAGCATCTTTGGCAGTGATAGATCTAAGCAGCGGGTCCTTGCATCAGAGGAAGCAAAGGTTTGAGGGCGTTGGTCCGGGCTGCAAACCCACAGAGGTTTTCTTTCCGCGCCCCCACACCTTTCTATCCGTCGATGAACTTACTTTTCATTCTAAGACAGCTTCAGGGTGATAAAAATATAAATCTGTGTGGCAGACAGTAAAAAAAGAAAGAGATTGACTGGAGACTGGGAAGACAGCGTTGTCCTGTGGTTAAGTGGATTTTCTGTTTAACTGAGGGTTAAGTAGAAGACTCGTTTTGATTCAACCTCTGTTGCTGCAAATCTTTCTAAAATGTATTAGCCTGCTCCCTGGTTTTCCTAAGTGCACCATAATGACCGTAATTGAATCTCTGCTGGCGGATCCTCCCGTGGTGCGTCAGGCACGCTGTTGGAAATGTCAGCCCTCTAGGTGCAGCCCGTTCTCAGGCTTTAGAGCCTGCAGCACAGGCTGTGTGCTCTGCAGTGGCCCTTCATACTCACCGCCATCTCCTTCTGTCTTCCCAGTTCCCCTGGGCCAGGACTCATGAAGGAACCATTTTGCAGATGTGGAAACTGAGGTCCAGCCGGCGAAGGGCTTGCCCCAAGTCACTCTCTGACTGGTGCAGGAGCTGGACCTGAAGCCAGCAGAGGTGGCGGTGGTGAGTGGGCCCAGATTCCAGTCCTGGCTCTCATCCACTGGCTGGAAGAAGACCATTAAGCTTTAGGCGCCTTGGTTTCTTCATCTGTGAATTGGGCATAGTAGCCTTTCCTTGCAATGCTGTGCGGAGATTAAGTGAGGCAACGGTTGGGGCGGGCTGCACACCAGGGCCTTCATATAGGGAAAAGATAAGTGGTACACACATACTCTCTCCCCCAACAAAATCGAACACACCCTGGTCCTGGGACCCTACACCTTTCCACTTTCCTGCTTCCCTCAAGCTAGTGGTTTTGCATACAGACAGACCCTATATCCAGAGTGTCTGGGTTTGAATCCTGACTCTATCCGCCACTCGTCTGCAGCTACTTTTCTGGGTCTCAGTTTTCCCATCTATATGATGGGGATGATAATAGTAACATGACTTCTAGGGGTGCCATGAGGAATAAAAGCAAGAGAGCTCGTCATGGGGCAAGTGCTTTGCAAGGCTTTGCCATGGTTGTCCTTGGACTTGGTTAACCGAGCTCTCCTGGATGCGGCTCCTATCCTGAGCACGTCAGCAGGATTGGACTCGGAGCACGAGCACCCTGTTGGTGCTGCTGGAGTTTGCATTGTCAGCCTGGACAGGGAGAATGGCACCCCCTCTCTTCAGCCCACTTCCTGCCACTGTTTGGCTGATGTTGACCCTTCCTGGGGTGCTCAGGGAAGGACATCAAGAGGACCCGTGGGCTGTTGTCACTGAATGGGAGACTTCTACCCTGACAGTGCTCCCTGCCCAGGGGACACTGGCCTCAAATAGCCTCTCTGTCTGGGACCACCTGTGCTCCCTCCATATGGCATGCATTTCTAGCATTTTAAGGCATTTGTTCTTCTTCTTATCAAGGGATCCACTTGGAACACTGAGACCTATCAGTGTGTGACCTTTGGACCCTCCAATGGGTGGTCATGGTGGGGATGGGAGGACAGTTTGCCAAGCCAAACCCTGGCCAGTGAGGCCACCTGTTCTGGCCTCTGGGCTGCTGGGTCTGCTACTCCTGGGGCCTTGCAGGCAAATCTACTTCAGTTCCTGAGTGACCAGCACTGACTTCTGCCAAGACACCTCCTTGCTCTCCAGGTGACCCACTTCCGAATGCCTTCTGGGACTCTGTGGGTAGCAGGTAGTGGCAGCCAAATAAATAGTCACCCAGGTCTTTTAGGACAGAAACAGCAGTCTGTGTGCAAAGCCCCAGGGTAGGCTGGTTTATTTATGTGTTTCTTTTTAATGGGAAGACTGAGAGAATATTTGTGAATATTTACAGGCAAATTACTTCAGGGAGGAAATGAATTCATTCTCTCTCACTGTTAACAGATCACACTGTGGTTCCTGCTGCCTGCCTCCCACATCCCTCTCTTTTCTTTCTTGCAACTCCTTGAATGCCAGGAGTGGTTGGGTAGGTGTGTCAGTGTAACACATTATACATTTATTGAGCACCTACTGGATTCCAGGGCCTGGTTCAGGCACTGGGGATACCAGACCACATCTGCTGTCATAGGTCTCCTGTTGAGGGGACATATGGATGAAGAAGAGCAACGCTGTGTTGGAGGAACCAGTTGCTCTGTCTGGAGCCCCAGGTCCTGCTGAGCTAAGGGAGGAGCTGGCCTAGCCGCGGGGGGCCTTGTGAGAGCTGCAGGCAGAGGGGGCCTGTTCCGGGAGCCTGACCCCGGATTGACCGCTGGACCCTTCTCCTCCCCACCCCCAGGTTCCCTGTTGGCTGTGTCCTCAGTTTACCCCAAGCCATGTGAAGGAAGACTAGCCCTTTACCCTTGGGGTTTTGAAATGCAGCCAGGGAGAGTAGACATTTCAGAACTTCCTAGAGCCCCCGCAGACATGGCTGCCCTCAGATGCTAATAAAAAGCACTGGGTCCTTTTTGGCTCCATGAAGTCCCCTCCTCGACTTGCTTCCGGAAGGAAGGAGTGGGTCAGACCAGCTGGGTCAGATCCTGGGGAGGCTTAATGCAAGGGAGCAACATTCCTAGGCTGGGGACCTTCGGAATCAGGGCTGTGGTTTGTCACGCTGCGAGCAGATGGAGCACACCGTTGTGGTCTTTTTAGACACAGACTGCCTTCCACCGTTCCTAATGCACACGCACTTGTTGCACACCATGTCTCACGCTCTCCTTGCACTGGCCTGTACCCACGTACCTGTGCAGACTTACGCACATACCTTCTCACATTCCTGCACGCTCAACGCGCTCCCACTTAACCCACACATCCTTCCCCATGCAGGTTCCCCCACTCCAAACATACGTCATGCCTACGCCCCCCCATTCCACATCACCCTCCCACCCCACCCCGCTCTCTCTCTCATACCGCAACCTGACTTCGGATGATCTTGCTTGTTTCTCAGCTCAAGATCTACAGAACCCTGGATTATCAGATGCTGAGCCTGTCTGGGGTTCTGGGGAGATGAAAAGGTGAGTCAGGGAATGCTTCTGGACCCAGTGCAAATGCATTCTGAGGCTGTGTGCATTCCCTGACACCTCCTGTATCACACACCCGTTCATCCATTCATCCACTCATTCATTCATTCTAGCACATATCGATAGCAGTGACCCAGGCCAAAACATGGCCTGTGCCCTAATGGGGCTTAGCTTCTGGCTACAATCCACCTACTTCCTCATTTTCTTCATGGCTTGCGGTTTGTTAAGGGGGAAAATGACATTGGACCTTATGCTTTTTTGGAACCAGGGGCTTTGGAATCTAGTTTCTGCCATTTACTAGCCATGTGATCTTGGACATGTCATATAATTCCCCGAGCCTCGGTTTACTCATCTGTAAAATAGGGATCATGGTACCTCTCTCCCAGGAAGAGCTCTGGGCCCTGTCACCAACTTGGGGACTTCCATCTATCAACTAAACCCTTCGTAAAGCACAGGCAAGATGGGGTGAAATAGACTGCCTACGACCTGTCAGCTTTCTGGGGCTGGAATGAGAGGTGGGGACATTGCTGAATAATGTGTTTCTAAGTACTTGGGGGGTTTTCAAACCTGTCTGTGGAATACCTACTTTTCAACCATAGCTTCTCTTTTTCTGTTTCTTTAAGAGAAAGCAATTGAGAAAGGACTTGCTTATCACATACATTAAGAAAATATGATGCTCTAGAGGTTTCTGCAAAGGACAAGAGGAGTGGCCAGAAACTAGTGGCTTAGTTATCTAATGGCTGCACTGGAGGGCACCGGGCCAGCCTTGTCATCTGTAGAGTAGAGATAGCGAAGCTTGTTGAAGGCTTGGAAAACCTCCCTGGCGCCCGCCTGCTGGGCCTTGCTGGAGGGCGTCCCCCAGTCACCAGATTCTACTGAGTGGCTCTTGCGCTTCTCCTGGTCCCCGCCCTGCTCCCCAAGGCGGGGGATGCTTCTTGAGGTAGAGCCAGATGTTGGAGCTGCCGAAGCCTAGAGAATCGAGAGATGACCAAGTGGCTGTTTTGGGGTGTTTTTTTTTCCCTTTAATTGGTCATTAGAAAATGTGGTGACTAACTTCTAGAGATGTCCTCCCCCCCCGCCCCCCCCCCAATCATTTGTTAGCTCCCTAATGGATGGGACACTATCTTACCTGTGTTTATTGCTCCAGAGGCTGTAATAGCACCCAGTAGGTTCAACAGATCTTTGTTGGATGATAAATGAATAGAACCTTCCAGCATTGTGCTTGTGTCCCTGTGTGTCTACCACTTCTCTGGGCATGTTTGGTACATAGGACTGTGGAGCCTTTTAAAACATTGAGGTACAATTTATATACAGAGCTCAAGAGTTCTGCACATTTTGACCTGTATACATCCATGTAATCCAGGCTCCCAGCAAGATAGAGAACTTTACCATCAGCTCTGAAAGTTCCCATGTGCCCCTCCCAGTCAGCCCTTCCCCACTCCCCAGGGGCAACCACTGATCTGCTTTCTGTCACTGTAGGCGAACTTTGCCTCTTCTACAACTTCCTGCAAATGGAATCCTACAGTTGCGCTCCTGTACCTGGCTTCCGTTACTCAGTTTAATGTTCCTGAGATTCATCCATGTTGTTGCCGATATGGGTAGCTCACTTTTTTTTTTTTGCTGCATAGTATTCCATCATATTTATAAAAATAATTTGACCATCCATTCACCCTTTGATGGGCATTTGGTTGTTTCTAATTTTGGGCTACTATGTAATCAAGCTACAATGAACATTTGAGTACAAGTCTTTGTGTGAGCACATGCTTTCTATCATTATGTAATGTTAACTCATTGTGGTTTTAATTTGTACTTTCCTATTTGGCTAGTGAAGTTGAGCATGTTTTCATAGGCTTATTGTCATTTTGAATATCTTCATTTGTGAAATATCCTCTCGAGCCTTTTGCTAATTTTTTTATTGGATTTTCTGTGCTTTTATTATTGAGTTAAAGGATTCTTTAATTTCTGGAAGAAAACATAGGATTTTTTAGATGGCCCATTAAAAATAGTAACCATAAAAGTAAAATGGGATGAATTGGACTTCATCAAAATTTAAAACTTCTGCTCATCAAAGACACTATTAAGAAAATGAATGGAAGGCATGGACTGGAATAAGAAAATCACAGCGCGTGTCCCCAGATTGTATCACGACAGTCTCTGAGGATTTGCTGACGCCGGGCACTCGCCCAAGCCAAGGAGGACCCACAGACCCAGCTCCCACCGCAGCCAGAGCGCTCTTGGTGGAACGCCCATCCGATCACGGCCAGCCCTGGTTAGGATAAATCCGTTCACAGTCCACGTGGCCCCCACGCTCGGCCCGTGCCCTTGCTGTCGGCCAGTGTGTGTAGTCGCCTTCTCTGTGTCCCCGAGGCCCTAAGCCCTTTCCCCTGGAGCGTCCTTCACACAGCCTGTTCCTCTTTTCCTGGCTGTTACTCGGCCATCTTCCCTTGCGCTTCCATGTGCCTGCATGGGCGCGTGCGCGGGAAACTTCCTTGGATCCCCGAGGGTTAGCCTGGCTCTGTGGCGGTGGCTTTGGTGGATGGGAAGGGGTCCAGGCCCGGCCTGCATTGTGGGCTTAGAGGGAGAGATCGAGGTACAGTTTAGAACACTGTCCTTTGACTCGGTGCTGGTGCTCACCAGCTGCGGTGGACAGTGGTCATAGTGCTGGGTCCCAGAGGCCCCTCCTGGGCTAAATGTCCTCCTTTTAGCTTCTGGGTGTGAGGAGGGGCTGGGGAGGCGCTGGGAGGACTCTGGAGCCCAGAGCAACACTAATTACTAACCAGCATGGGACAGAATTTGTCCTGGTGGTATGGTGGGCTCTTGGCCCTATATCAGCCTTCTGTTTCTAGCTCATGGCCTTGCTTTTACCTCATTTTGTCGAAAGCCTTTTTACTCTTGTCTTTATGACAGTCGTGTCAACCCATTACCTTTCCAGCAAGACCACATATTATGAGAATGTGTTTAGGCATTAATGGCCCAGCTCTGCCCCTCAGACTCGTTGAAAACCTTACTGTAAACTCTCCGGGGACCCTGTGCCATCAATTCTCATGTTTGTCCCAATGTAATGAGGCGCTATTACAATCGTCTTTGTCCACTCTCTGTCTCTGTCCCTGGACAGCAGACTCTGTGAAGACAGCCACCACTTCTTCTGTGCCTCCAGCCGTGTGTGTCCCTGACACCCAGGGCTGAGCCTGGCCTGCAGGAATTGCCTAATGAATACGTGACCAATTAGTGAGGGTTAACAGACAGCCGCCCGGCCAGACAGACAGCTCAAGGATGTGCTCCCATTTCCCCAGTAGGGAAACTGAGGCTCCCTGGGATTCAGTGGCTTATTCAGGGCCGCACAGCTGGTCAGAGGCAGAGTTGTGAGTGAACAGCAGATCTGGTTTCTAGCCTTTTCTGCCCTAGGACAGCTGCCATCCTTACTTCTAAGTTTAAAGCCAATAATGTGAGCAGTGAATGCTATAAAAATGTGGAGTGCTATATAAATAAAAGGTATCATTAAAAATATCTATGGTGAGTTTAATCATCCCTAACCATGGTAATGAGACAAAGCATTATTCTTAATATGGGCAAGGCTAGTGCTAAAATCCAGATGTTTCCTAGGGGCTTGATAAATTTCACTTATGAATGCTTCTGTTAAACGTGGATGATTGCAAAATATATTTATAAAATAAATGTAGGGAATGAATTATAACAATACGTTGAGCACATGAGTACCCGCCACCGAAGCCCAGAAATACCAAAGGTCCCGTGTGCCCTGCCTGAGCCTGTCTTTTCCCATCCTAGGTTTTCCATTTATCCTCCTCCTGTTTCTTTTTTTATGGATTTTTCCACATCCGTTACTTTAATATTTCCTCCTCACATATATATTCATCCAGCAAATGCTTGTAGAGTTTTACTGCCGGGGGTGGAGTTGCAGAGCTCCCAGCCCCAGCCCTGAAGCGCTGCAGTTATTACAAGGGAGGGAAGATGGAGATTTTGTTTTCCTCCACCCCCCGAAAATTGTCCTGGTGGGATGTGCACCCCGCCCCCCACCGGCTCCCGGAGCCAATTTTCCCCCTCAAATGCCTCGTTTGCGTTGTGGCCCCCACTGCAGCCCACTGTGAGTTTTTCCACAAAATATTTGTGGCTTTGGCAAGTCAGTTGATACCATTAATAGTGTTCGCTTTGTCTGGAGGTTTTTCCCTCTCTGTTTCACTCTGTGTGCCTCGGGGCATTGACTAGATCTGGCGAAGCGGAACCTTGCTCTGGGGGTCCTCTGACTCTTGCCCCCTGCTCAACAGGGGTGCCAGGGCAGCCGCGGCACTTGGATGGCGGTGGTCAGAGGGCAGAGCTGGCAGGCAGAGGACTGGTGGCAGAGGGTTATGAACACTGGCTATTTCATATTTGCATGAACTTTGGGCAAGCCATTTGACTCCTCATGTTCCCTGTCTGCAGGGTGTGTTCAACAATAGCGCCTACTGACCGGGTCGCTTTGAGGATTAGGTATGGAGAGCTGGTGACGCGCTCAGCATGGGGAGGGCCCTGTCTAGTTAGGTGCTTTGATCAAGTGAGACGAGGGCACTAATGGGTGCAACCTGCAGGCCCTGACAGTGTGTGACAGTTTGGGGTCTACAGACCTTTGCACAGCCACACCATGCTTATGTGTTATGTCCCCGTATGACAGATGAGCAGACTGAGGCTCAGAGAGGGTGGGATTTGCTTGTGGTCCCTCACTGGTAAATGGCAGAGTGGCCTGGTGCCTTCTCTGCTCCAGGCGCTACTCACCGGAGCCCTCCTCACGGGGAAGGGCTCGTGAGCTCCCGGGGCTGGAGTGATGGGATACGTTGGCAGGGAAAGAAACTCTGTGCTTCTGTGCTTTGAGAACTGGCATTGGGTGAAATTCAATGACATTCTCAGCGCTCCTTCCCATCAATTTTTTGGTATCTGTTACTCCTGGGGACAATGGTTAGGGCCCCCCTTCCCCGGACCCTCCCTGGTGGGTAGAAGTTACATTGGGATCTGGTATGGCGTCAGGACTGTGGTCACTTCTCCATTACCTGCACTTCTGTTTTTAACCCTTGCCCCATTTCCCTCCTTCACCGTTTGGGGCAATCTTAGGGATGCAAACCATTTTTACTATTAGCCAGGGCAGGGCCTATGTAGGAAGGTGTATCTGCTGATTGTGAGGGTGGGGCAGGATGGGGTGGGGGAGGTCCAACAAGGACAGAATGGATTCTAGAGCTAAACAAGTTGGGGGGCAAAAATTTCAACTCTTGAAAAATGACATAAGCAACAATTTTTTAGTGCTTCCTATGTGTGTTAAGCTAATATTACCTTCACTGACTCAATTCTCACATCAGCCCTACGACGTGTGTGCTTTCAACATTCCCATTTTACAGATAAGGAAACGGAGGCTCAGAAAGCAGAATTAGCTCTCACACAGTTAGTGAGGAACACAGTTGGGATCCAAAGCCAGCCCTGTTGGATTCTAGAACCTGGAATTCTATACCCTTTCCTACCTGCAGTTTGGATCTTTCCACAGCCATGGATGGCGCAGGGTTGGCAAAATCCACACAGTGGGACTGCTGTGACAATTCTCTGTGCCAGTTGCTGGCCACCGGAGGACAATTATCATCTTCTTCGTACAGGAAGGCAAGTTGAGGGAGACAGTGGCTTAGGGGGTGAAAGCCAGGCTGTCTGCCTCTCTTAGCTTCCCTGTGCCTCAGTTTTCTCATCTGTGAAATGGAAATAATAATCCGTTCTCTTACGAGAGTTAAAGGGTATAAAATGTTTAGCGCCTGGCCAGGTCCTGAGCAAACACTGACGAGGTATTGGCAGGCGTGAATATAAGCTCTGTGCAAACAAATCCAGGGATCAGGCTGACCCACCCGCCAGCTAGTTGGGAACACTCCTGAGCTGACCGCTCGTTGCCCATTCTTTGCCGAGGCTACTCTCTGGAGCTCTCAGAAGTTTCCCCGGCTCACGAAACTTGCTTCTACCATGCTGTGTGTCTGCCTTAAAGCCCCTAATTGTAGCACAAGGCAGGTAGTCATACTGTGGACCTACTAGGAGCCTGGCCAAGGTCAGGGTCCATTTCATCTAGATTTTTCTGGCGGAGAAATTACCTTTAATTATCCTCATTTGCAAATGAAGAAAAGGTTGAGAAGCCAGAGTGCGTAAATGGGAGCTGGCGGGGTATACCTTTTCATACCTCTTCTCCTCTGTAAACATTTGACAGGTAGAAACTCTCAGAATGCTGGGGGCCAGGGAGCAGCCCGCGTCCCAGGACCCCTGCTCCCCAAACAGCCGTGACTATTAGCATGCGTGCGCAATCTCAGCAGCTCCCGTAACAGCGGTGTTCCGTGGAACTTTCTGTGAGGACCGAAATGTTCTATGTGCGTGCTGTCCAGTGTGAGAGCCACTTGCCACACCGCACACTTGAAGTGTGACTAGTACGATGGAGGGACTGCCATTTTAATTCTATTTCATTTTTATTGATTTAAATAGCCACTTGTGACTCGTGGCTGCTCTATTAGAAAGTGTACGTTGGAGGAGAGATTTCCTGCAAAGGGGTGTGTTTTACAAGAGCTGGTAGCACCTCGGTGGTGGGTTTGTTTCTCTTGTATCTGGAGAAGCTGGCCAGGATTAGGGAGGTCACGTGTCCAAGTTGATTTTACACTAATTCACTGCCCGCCGCTCCAAGGAGAGGAGAGAGCCAAATGAAAGGAGAAATCCAGGCGTGTGGCTGCCGTCAGCTTTCTGCAAACAAGGCTGTGCAGGGCACCTGGGCACGGCATATGGAGCCGACCACAAGAGCACTGCAGGCACGCCTGGTGGAGGGCTTTTCTCCCCAACTTCCTGTTAAAGCCACGTGTGGCCTCCAGAGAGAGAAGAGAACAGCAAAGGAAGAAGACGTGCTGACTTTTTCCCTGTGCCGCAAGCTTACAGTAACACCTCATGTCAGTCACTGGATTTCATTCACTAGGGAGAAGAGTGTTGCATGAATTCATCAATGACTTCTTTTCACAGTTTACGAGTGTTTACACAAGACAGAGCTGGGATCATCAGAGAAGCTGAGGTTCTCACTTCCCAACAGAAATAAGCCACAGGCAGGGGCATTAACCAACCAACCGGTGTCAGATCTTGTAGGGCTCTTCCTACCTTTAGCCAACAGCAGGATTAAATTGTTCAATTTGGAGTCTTTTGGAAGGAAAATAGCTCTATTTGCACTTATTTCTGCTAAGAAAAAAGCTTTCCACAATTTGTCTATTCCTTTGTCAACGTGCTTTGTGGACCAAGGCACGTTTTTTAACCTCTGTGAGCCTCAACCTCCTCACCTGACAAAGGTGAGCAATGATACCTTGCAGGGGGCTTGTAGGAAACTGGTGAGACAAATCATAGTACTGACCGGGCAAGCAGCAAAGCTCCGTTGGTCCCTGAGAGTGGCTGTGATGTGGCCGAGGGAGGTGTCTCCTGAGGAGGCTTCGAGCTTAGTGCTGATCCAGGGGCAAGCCAGGGGTCAGTTGAGTGCCATAAACCCAGAATTGTGGTATTTGTGGAATGAAAAGAACAAAACACCCCAGATTAGTAGGAAATGAGTCTTTATTTTTCATAGTCTGTCAGCAAGACGCCGCCAGCACTGGAAAAGGAAAAATAATATTAGTTTGTGTTCAAAATGTAGTCCTGCTCGCCTCCTCCCAATTCTTGTCTGTGTGGGACCATGCATATCACATGGAGCTGAAAGACCCTTCCAGAGCCCTCAACCCACCCTAGTTCTCCCTTATGAGTGCTTTGGGGACCAGGGGGTGCTGGCTAGTACAGTGGGGAACAGCATCTCTCCGGGTTCCTGGGCTGTCAGAAGGACATTCATCCCATGATGCCAAAAATAAAGACTCATTTCCTACTGATCTAGGGTCCTGTCCCTAAATCCAAGACCTCAGACATCCTGGACTCATATCCCTTGCTTGGTCACGCAGGCCACAGCTTTATTGCTGGGCTCTCTGCGGCCAGGAAAGAGCCTCACTGCTATGTATGTGTACGTTCACGTGTACATCTGCCCTGGGCTGTAGGAGAACGAAAAGGGACATGGGATGGCAGATGTCTGTGGAAACCTAGAACCTGGTCACACAGAGCTAGATACCCCCAAAAGGGACGCCGTGTGGCATGGAATGCTATAGTCCCTCTCTGGGCCTCCGCGTCCTCATCCGTAAAGTGGGACTGCAAACAGCCAATTCACGGGCGAGGGAGCAGGCCAGTGAAGGCCCTGGGGTACCGTGGGTACCAAAGAAACAGCGTCCAGAACAGGATGACCTCCTGATGGTCCCAAAGTCAGCTTCCTGTTCTGGTCCCTTTAGGAGGTAGCATTTTTGTGTCTGAGGCAGGAGTTTTCCTTCTGTCAGGGAGGGCCCCCCCATTTTTGAGTGGCATCTAGTGCAAGAACTGCCCTCCGACCCGTCTCCAGGCCCTCGGAAAATAAAGGCTACTCCAGGCCCAGTGGCAAGCCCATCCAGTCCCGCTGGAGTCCCGAGCCCGGTGTCAGCAGCAGCCTCGCGAATGACTAGATTCCCTGTGAGCTTTTGGAAAGTGGGCCTGCGGTGGCTTTCTCCCTTCCCCGTCCCCTTTCACCACCGAAGCATTCGACAAGGATGGCAGTCAGTGCCAGTGGAGAAGAGCCCCTGAGCTTGGCACCCTGCCATGGCCGACTTTATCTGGGTCTGGGGTACGAGCAGTGGGACCCATGTCATTTGTCACCTGCTCCTCCCGCCTTTGCAGGGAAAGAGGAGACCTGCCTGAAAGGCACCTGCAGTATTTTTATTTAAACTTTTGAGTTAATTGGCTTCTATGTTTTGTTGATAATGGACACTTTGGATCCCCTGAAAAGGTCGGAGTGCTTCCATCCGGACCCCCAGTGTGGGGCGGCTGGAAGCTGTGGCAATAATTAAGGAGCTGGTGGGAGTGTCTTGACCTTTCTGAAAAATTACTGCCCATGCTGCCACCAGCCCCACCTGCTTGTGGGCAATGAGAGGTGCTCAGAGGTAACCCGGTCCCCTCTTCTGTGGACCATCTTCCCCTCCTGGTCCCCACTGCATCCCCAGACACAGGAGAGCCAATCACCAAGGTCTGGGCCTCTGCTCTGGAGAGAGGACAGGCTCCGGGAGCAATGTGCAGGGCGCGGTGCTTCTGGAAGGGGTTCATTGTCATGGCCATCAGTCAGACCCCAAGGCACAGGGTACCCTTGGTCCTCAGCTGTGCAACCTAGGCTAAGTCATTTAACCTAGTGAGCTTCATTCGGTGTGTAATAGCACTTGTATCAATGGACTATTTCTCGGCTGTCAATGAGGGGCAGGCATTTTATTCATTCATTCAAAAATTTTTATTGAGCACAAAGGTTTTTCCTTGTGGACCTTACACCCTCGTAGGGGAGACAGACAACTAAATATGTAGTTAGTGCTAATTGATTTATATCTTATATAAATACTGTATATTTAATTGTATGCATATAATTAAATACACGTTTATTATTGGCTCATGTGTAATATAAATAACTTTATATTTAAGGTAGTGAGAATTTCAGTGAGCAGTGATAGGGAATGCTGATAGAGAGGTCGGGGTGACATTTCAGCAGAGACTTGAGGGAGTGAGGGAGCAAGCCCAGAGCGTCTGCGACAAAGAGCTTCAGGCAGAGGGAAGAGCAGGCAGCAAGTGCTCGGCACCGTGGCGGGCTGGTGAGCCCCGGGCCTGGAGTGGAGCGATGGGGGGAGGCGGCGAGTAGAAGGAGGTGGGGCAGCAGTGACGGGCCCTCACGGAGGGGTTGCGGGCCTTGCAAGGACCGTGGGGTTTGTCTTGCTGACTGCTTGACACAGAGTAGGTGCTTCTACCTAAGTGCTTTCATTCACCCACTCCATGCTCATTAGCCCTTCCCCAGTGACAGGCCCTGAGCGGGGCGTGAGGACGTGGAGATGGAGACACAGTGCCTGTCCTGGGCCACTCACAGCTCGCTCAGAGCCGCCAAGCTCAGCTCTGCTCTGCTGGGGCTGGGTGTGACTGGGTGTGGCTGGGTGGGGGTGATGTAGAAACACTGAGGTCACCGTGCCCCTCTGTGCCCTTTCGGTGGTGGCTGAAGACCAAGAAGCCTTCCCAGACAAGGTGAGGCCTCAGCTACTCTGGACAGATGAGTGGACCTCTGCCTGGGAAGCAGCTTGGGAAGGAGGCGCCAAGGAGGGCGCACAGATGAATGGAAGGTGCCAAGGCCCAGAGGTTGGAGAGAGCGTGGCCCTGGGGAAAGGAGGTCTTTCAGTGTGGTCAGAAGTGCAGGGTTTGCAGGGACATTCGAAGCCATGAGAGCAGGGCCGGGTATGGGTATGGGAACAGCTCCAGCGGGTCCTACTATGAGACCTCAGGCCAGGCTGCCCCAGGAGCAGAGCCTGAGAGATTATTTCTGTGCAAGCGATTTATTAAGGATCTGCCCCCAGGGGAGGGGACTGGTGAGGGAGTGGGGAAGATGGAGTGAAGGGGATCCCCAGGCACCGTCCAGCAAAAGGCGGATTCAGCTTGGCCCTGTGGGGGAGCTCAGAGATTGTCCTCAACCCAGCTTTCCTGTGCCCACACCTGTCAGTCATTGGCTCGGGGCCCCTGGCAGGGAAGTGGTGGCTCCTAGCACTTCCAGCTCTGCTGGGAGGCAGAGCAGTTCCAGGGGTTCAGCCAGCTGCTGAAGAGTCACAGGTGCAGGTGTTGGAAGCAAACACACAAGAAGCAGATGCATGCCACGTCCGCGGGGAGATGGGTGAGCTAAGGTGACTCACCATCTCAGTTTGCCAGGGACCAAGGGGTTTGCTGGGATGTGGGACTTTGAGCACTTAACCCGGGATGATAGGTCACCCGGAGCACCAACCGTGCTCTCCCCACAATGACCTTACCTCCTTGAGTCTTAGTTTCCTCTTCTGTAAAACGGAGATTGAAATAGTGCCAACTACATGGGGACATAAGTGGAGTCATCACAAATAACCCAAGCAGAGCCATTGGCCAGCCTTGAAGCCACTTAAAGAATATTCTCTAAGTCTCCCCGTCACTTGCTGGGCACAAAAGATGAGAGCCAACATCTCCAAAGCCAGGGGTTCTCCCAGTTCTTCACCTCCCACAACATTATCCCCTCCCACCCCCACCCCTCTCAGCCATTTGACGACTGCCTGTGGACTGAGGCCCCAAAGAGGAGGAGGCTGTGTCTTTAAGTGTTCCGAACAGCACTGAAATGTTATGACAGTGCATCTCACAAGGGATGCAGTTTCCACGGCAACCCCACACTAAGATAAGCAAGCCGCCTGTATTTTTTTCTGAAAGGTTCAGGAACAGTGGGGGGAATTAGGCGATCTGTCAGCGGGTGGGACTTGAAAGCAAGGGCCACGTCCATTAATCCTTGAGCTCTGATTGCATTATCCGGGAATGAACGTGCACCATTAGAGGAGGGGAAAGCAGGGCCCCTTCCCCCTGCACCCCGTCTTCTGGACTCCTGGCAAGAGGAAGAAAGAGGAAGAGTCAACTTTGGTTTGAGAATTTACAGCCCTCTAGTCTACCAGTTCTACCCGCATCCAGTGTTTCCTAGTACCTGGGGGATTAAGGCCCAAGCAGCTGGAGGCTCTGTGTGTGTGCATGTGTGTGTGTGTACGCGCGTGCATGCACGTGTGCACTTGCACATGTGCATGTGTAGAGCTCAGGGTGGGGCTTAGTATTAAGGACTCAGGCTTTTCACTCAGACAGACACAGGTTCAAATTCTGGCTCTTCAAGTGGCTGGGATATTGGACAGGCTGTTAGCTTATTGTAGCCTCAGTTTTTTCATCTGTAAAATGGGATATTAACAATAGTACCTGTGTCATGGGGTAGCTGTGAGGATTTAATGAGAGAATGAATACATGTAACAATGCTCAGCTCAGTGCCTGGGACACAGTAGATGCTTAAGAAATGGTAGTTATGATCAATTATTATTATTAACTGGATCAGTGCGGGGAAATGGTGCCACTTTGGCTGATGCATGAATGAGAG
>PVJD01006747.1:0-93843 GCA_004026545.1 Mormoops blainvillei | reverse complement strand
TAGAATTTCTGCAATAATTAAAATATTTAGTTTGTGAGTTAGTAGCCACCTATACCTAGAAAGCATTTGAAATGTGGCTAGTGTAACTGAAAACTGAATATTAAATTTTATTCAATTTTAATTAAATTTAAGTAACTATATTGAGCTGGTGGCTATCATATTATTATAATTTTAGAATTTATAAAATCTAAACATATTCTTATCATATTAAATTAAAGAAAATTTGAATCACCATATATTGTGTCACTATATACTGGGGTATTTATAAAAATATTCTATAAAGCTCTTTTAAATCCATCAGGTAAAGGGTCAGTCTAGATAGGTTCACAACTAAGACCTTGTCAAGTATAAGCAATAATCTTCCATGTCTATATCTGAAAACACTGATGATTACTAACAAACTAGTTATTTTTCATATAAAGATAGACTGTACAAAAGTTCAGAAAATCAAATACTTTAGTTTTCTATATTATTCCTAAAATAAAGAATCCCTACAATTTTGGAGTATTATGGGGTTTATTCTCCTACATTTTGAAGTGTATATGAATTTACAAATCATGATTACCTAAAATAAAGCGATAAACCTCTTTCATCCATGTACTTACTTTTATCATATTTGTAAACAATGCCATAATCCAATATAGAGAGATCAAATTCAAAATTAGAAATGATATTGTGACTTATTGTGCACTTGTCTTGAGCATCAATTCTTTGAGCGATATTGTCTTGTTGTGTAAATTGGAGATAATAGTCTACGTCATACAGTTGCTGATGGTGCAAAGGAAACAGACATATTTCAAAGATTATGATATTTTTTGTTTAGTTCAGAACAAGCCCCAGGGTTCTGAAACTACAACTCAATATAAACATTGACAACATCAAGCGTTTACTTTTATTTTTTGTGTATATTATGTGCATAGTACAAAATATTACATATACATTTTAATTACAAATACTCACATCTAGCCCTGGTTGGTGTGGCTCAGTGGATTGAGTGCAGGCCTGTGAACCAAAGGGTTGACAGTTCGATTCCCTGTCAGCACATATCTGGGTTGCAGGTCAGGTCCCCAGTAGAGGGCACGTGAGAGGCAAACACACATTGTTGTTTCTCTCCCTCTCTTTCTTTCCTCCTCTCTAAAAATAAATAAATAAAATCTTGTAAAAAAACCCCACACATCTACACGATATTACCTCTAAAATACATGACCAAATCTCACTTAAGTAGCTTCCTTTTTAATCATTTATACCAGAAAATGTAGGATAGTGAGATATAATTCAGACCTTCATGAACTGAATGTAGTTATCATTTTGCAGGTTTACCCCATTCACCCCCTACGGTTCTTCTGCATTATTTCAACTAGATGAGATGGTGCACACAGTACTGGTAATTTAGAAAGCTAATAATGGATGCATACCATTTTAACATTGCAGCAGGAAGTCCTCTTCTTGCCTCCTCAGTTCATAGAAGTGTTACTCAATGTAACACCAATTAACACGTAAGTGATGGAGTTTCAGCTTCTAGGTAAAAACTGGAAGTCTTTCTTTCACGCCTCCGAACTGGAGCCTGTGCAGTTAAGATATTTAATCAACTGAAAGCCCAGGGCATGCACTTGTACTCATGTTATTATTTATAATTGAACGCAGTACTTCTGTTGTGCCAAACCTTACTGGTATCATTTGTATAAGGTTAATGGTTTCTGGTACTGTTCCTAGCTCCTCACTCACCAGGCTTTTCTGCTATTATGTGGGAGAGTATTTTAAAAGTTTTGTGACTGAAGTCAATGGGGGTGGGGGACTAGTAATGAAAATTGAAAACAGAGTAATTAATTTTCAATTGTAAGCATGATGCTTTTCCAATCCTGACCAATTTTCAAACTCATGAATATGATATAATGACTCAAAAGAGGATAAATAGTAAGGCTCAGAGGAGGATAAACCATAATAAATCAAATATCCATTTTGAAGTTTAAAAAGACTTTAGTATCTGGTCTAATTATGTCCATGGTATAGAAATGATGAAAGAGTTAAGATTCACAAAACATATTCCAGAAACCCAGTTTTCTGACTGCTAATGCACTAAAGATTGGTTATATTCACAACAGGCCTGCTGGACTACCGCTAGCATGGAAATTGGCATCACCATTATTACAATGTACATTTTAAACAATGACAAAATATTACAATACAACAGTACCTGAAATAGACCTATACATGTTTCTCTCAGGAAATGTATATCACATCCTTAAGCTATCATATCATTATGGAAACATTATGAGATCATTTTTATTAGACAACAATATAGGCTACTATTTAGGTAAAGGCACAATTATAATAATTTCATATGCTTTGTGACTTCTTCCAAAACCTTTACACTGATTTTTCTTTTCAGATCCTCATTTTGTTAACCAAACAAAATGAATCAGGTAATTTATTGATGTCTCAAACACAAAATTTGTGAAATCTCTACTATCTGCTAAACTGTAGCCAAATTTTGGTGATGCAACTTTGAACAAGATAAACTCAGGTTTATCCAAGCAAATTCCACTATTGCAAACTTCTGCCATCATAGAGTTTATATTCTACCATAAATATCCCTGTGAGGAATATTATCATTCTTCCTTCCAATGATTTACAAATGCAGAAAAGTATCACTAGCTTAGAATCAGATTTATTAGCACACAAATTTACACATAAATATCCTGGTATCTTGACAAATTACAGCCAAAAGACAACCTAACCCTCCATGTTTTCAGCTACTACCTTCTTACTAAGTTTTGAGACGTTATCTGTTAAGAGACTGAGTTTTTGCTATTGCAATGGTCTTTCTATAAGGAAGAGCTGCTGCTTTAAGACAATCTGCTGCTTATATACTGGAGTAATAATTTAGAAAATATACTAATATAATTAAGTTTGTTCATCTATATTTTTAAAATATCACACAATGATAACAAACCTCTACAGTATATTTGTGAGGATCCAACGAATTTGCAAATGGGTATTCCCTTCATCTTTCCTGGCACACTGTAGTTACTTTTAAGTATAAGTAAGTTTCTTATACTACTTCTACCAGTGAGAGAACACATTATGTTGTGGCCTACATTTGTTTACCATAACCTAATGGCATGAGAAAGTAAAAAAAAAAATATATATATATATATATAAAAGAAAGATCATTGGATGAGTGTTTAAATGATATGAGGTTAATATTCTGATATTCTACAATTAGCAGATTTTCAGTTTCCACAGTTCTCAGGGTCTGAGAGTAGATGAGCTAAGAATTGAAGGATTATTTTATAATTTCAGGGATAATTAATTGCAAAATAGTTTTCATAAAGTACTAAGAATTGTGTGATACAAATATCAGCTTTTCACTTATTTAAGTGATTAAATATATTTCCCTGTGAATTAATATGATATTAAATCTAATTTAAAATGTTTATAATTCAGTGTTTCATTCTCACCTTCATCATGAACAATGAGTTTACAGAAAATTAACTTTGTTTTTAATAGCTTGATTTCAGTTTGGGCATAAAAGGTAAACTCTGTTAGAACTAATATGTTATTTATTATTAAATTAGATTAACCAATACTTACTAAAATTGTGCTTAAATATAACCAATTACAGACAGAAATTACAGAAGATAAAATAAATAGAATTTACTTTTGCATATATATGATTGCATAAAAAGAGCATATGGCTAGACCGAACTTCAACGGGGCGAAGAAATGCAATCTTATCGTATTCTCAGTAAGCAGAGAGCTGGATACGGTTGAACAGCATTAATAGGATAACTTTACAATATTTTTAAAAATATGTTTACTGTTTTTTTATCACTGAGTTTATCATTTATTTTATATAATAATCTCTTAATCTTAATGGCTATTTCGCCATTGGATGTTCATCATTGGATGAACATCTATATATTTTATAAGGACTGGGTTAATGATTCTTAAAACTCTTTAGAACAGTATATATTATATCATATAACACAATTTTGACTGTTTTTAATGTCATATATTTTGTTATTGTTAAATATAACTACTTAAAGTTCTAATTTGGAAAATAATTATTTTATTATGTAAATCCATAGGTATACTATTAAGAATTAGTTCAATGCATTTTATTTTATTTTATTATTTTTTTGAATTTTAACCTTTATTGTATATTTTTTCCCATTACTATTTAGTCCCTTATAGCTTCTCCCCCACAACAATCACCAAACTGTTTCCATGTCCATGAGTCCTTTTTCCTTTTTGCTCAATCCCTCCAATTCTCCTCCCTCCCCACAACTAGTTGTCATCCTGCTTTCCATCTATGAAAAGACAGATTTGTCCACATTTTCTTTGTTAGTCCAGTAGGCACATTAGGTTCCACACATGTGTGAAATCATATGATATGTGTCTTTCTCTGACTGGCTTATTTCACTCAGCATAATTTTCTCCATGTCCAGTCTACTGTCATAAAGGGCAAAATTGTCTTCTTTCTTAAAGCCAAGTAGTATTCCAACGTGTAGATGTATATGTCCCATCATTGTTTTATCTACTCATCTACTGGGGGACACGTGGGCTGCTTCCATATCTTGGCAATTGTAAATAATGCTTCAATGAACATAGGGGCGCTTATATATTTTCAAATTAGTGTTTTGGGTTCCTTTGGATATATTCCCAAACATGGGATCACTTGGTCAACAGGAAGATACATTTTTAATTTTTTGAGGTACCTCCGTACTGTTTTCCACAGTGGCTGCACCTGTCTGCATTCCTACCAACAGTGTGACAGGGTTCCCCTTTCTCCACATCTTCATCAGCTTTTGTTTGTTGGTTTACTGATGACAGCCGTTCTGGCTGGTGTGAGGCGATATTGCATTGTGGTTTTAATTTGCATTTCTCTGATGATTAGTGATGTTGAGCACCTTTTTATATGTCTATTAGCCATCTGTATGTCTTCTCTGGAGAAGTGTCCATTCAGGTCCTTTGTCCTTTTTAAAATTGGGTTGTTTGTGCTTTTGGTGTTGACTTTTTAAGTTCTTCATAAATTTTGGAGATTAACACTTAATCAGGTGTATTGGCAAATACGTTCTCCCATTCTGTAGCTTGTCTTATTATTTTGTTGAAAATTTCATTGTTGAGCAAAATCTTTTTAGTTTGCTATAGTCCCATTTATTTTTTTTCTTTTGTTTCCCTTGCCTAAGGAGATATATCAGATAAAATATTGCTATGAGCAATGACCAAGGTTTTGCTGCCTATGTTTTCTTCTATGATTTTTACAGTTTCAGGCCTGACATTTAAGTCCTTGACCCATTTTGAATTATTTTTGTGTATGGTATAAGAAGGTGGTCTAGATTCATTTTTCTGAACATATCTGTCCTATTTTCCTAACACCATTTACTGAATAAACTATCTTTAGCCCATTGTGTGTGTTTGCTTCTTAGGTTGAATGTTAAATGACTAAAGGTGTGTGTTTATTTCAAGACTCTCTGTTCTATTTAATTGATCTACATGCCTGTTTTTATGCCAATATCATGCTGTTTAGATTACAATGGTCTTATAGTATTGTTTCATATTAGGTAGTGTGATTCCTCCAACTCTGTTCTTTCTTTGTTCAATCTCAGGATTGCTGTTGCTATGTGGGGCCTTTTGTGGTACCATATAAATTTTTTAGATATTTATTCTTGTTCTGTGAAATACCTCATTGGAATATTGATAGGAATTACACTGAATCTATAGATTGCTTTGGGTAGTATGGTCATTTTAATTATTTTAATTCTTCTTGTCCATTAAAATGGTATATGCTCAACTTATTTGGATCTTCTTCTATTTCTTTCTTCAGCATCTTATAATTTTCCAGATACAGGTCTTTTACATCCTTGGTTAGATTTATTCCTAGGTATTTTATTCTTTTTGAAGCAATTGTGAATGGGATTGTTTTATTAATTACCCATTCTGTTAATTCATGATTGGTATTTAAAAATGCATGGAGGGAGGGGGATAGTAGGAGAAAGGGAGGGGGAGGGTCATAAAGGAGCATGTATAAAGGACCCATCGACAAAACCAAATGAGGGGAAGGATTGAGGGTGGGAGGCGGGGATGAGTGGGTCTGGGGAAAGCGGTGGTATGAAAATGTTGACCAAAAAAAAAAAAGTGGTTAGGGGAGGCTGGGAGTAGAGTGGTAAACTAGGAAGCCAAAGAACTGGTGTGTGCAGCTGTTGGAGATGGACTAAGAGGTGTGGGGATGATGGGATGGGGTGTAGGGGGAGAATGGGACAACTGTAATAGCATACTCAGTAAAATATGCAAAAAAATTAAAGGATATTAGCCATTAAAAAATAAAATAAAACAAAAAATAAAAATGCAACTGATTTTGGATGTTAATTTTGAATCCTACTTCTTTGCTGAATTCATTGATCAGTTTTAGTAATTAGGTGGGGGAATTTTGGGGGTTTTCTGTGTATAGTATCATGTCATTTGCAAATAATTACAATTTCACTTCTTCCTTTCCAATTTGGATACATTTTATTTCTTCTTCCTGTGTGATTGCTGTGGCTAGGACTTCCAAAACGATGTTGAATAAGAGAGGTAAAAGCAGACATTCCTCTTTCGTTCCAGATCTTAAGAAAAATGCTTGTAGTTTTTGTCCATTGAGTATGATGCTGGCAGTGGATTTGTCATACATGGCTTTTATTTTGTTTAGGTATGTTCCCTCTAGTTCTACTTTGCTGAGAGCTTTAATCATAAATGCTTTTTATCAAAAAAGCATTTATCATTATCATTATCATTTTTATCAAATGCTTTTTCTTCAACTATTGATGTGATCATCTGGTTTCTATCCTTCATTTTGTTTATGTGGTGGATTACACTTATTGATTTGTGAATGTTGTACCAACCTTGCATTTCTGGAAAAAATTCCACTTGATCAAGGTGTATGACCTTTTTGATTCATTTTTGTATTCTGTTTGCTAGTATTTAGTTGAGGATTTTAGCATCTATGTTCATCAGGGATATTGACCTATAATTTTCTTCTATTGTAGTGTCTTTATCTGGTTTTGGAATTAAGATAATATAGGTCTTGTAAAACAAATTTGGGAACCTTCTTTCCTCCTGAATTTTATGAAATCCTTCGAAAAGAAGAAGTGTTAGTTCTTCTGAGAATGATTGGTAAAATTCATCTCTGAAGCCATTAGGTCCAGGACTTTTGTTTGTTGGGAGTTTTTTGATTATTGCTTCAATTTCTGTAGATGTAATCTGTCTGTTCAGATTCTCTGATTCTTCCTGATTTAGTTTTGGATGATTGTATGTTTCTAGGAATTTATCCATTTCATCCAGGTTGTCCAGTTTGTGAGCATATAGTTGCTCATATTTCCTTTTCATCCTTTGTATTTCTTTGGTGTGTCAGTTGTTAGTTTTCCTCTTTCATTTTTGTTTTGATTTATTTGGGTTCTTTCTCTTTTTTTCTTGATGAGTCTGATTAAAGGTTTGTCATCCTTGTTTATCTTTTCAAAGAATCATCTCTTGGATTCATTGATCTTTTGTGCCATTTTTTAAGACTATTTCATTTATTTCTGTTCTGATCTTAATTATTTCCTTGCTTCTTCTACTCACATTGGGTTTTGTTTGTTGTTTCTTTTCAAGTTCCTTTAAGTGTGAAGTTAGATGGCTTAGTTGAGCTTTTTCTTGTTTTTTGATATAGGCTGGTAATACTATGAATTTCCCTCTAAGGATTGCTTTCCCAGTGTCCCATAGATTTTGGATTGTTATGTCCTCATTTTCATTTGTTTCAACATATCTGATTTCTTCCTTGATCTCATTGTTGACCCATTCATTGCTTAACAGCATGTTATTTAGCTTCCATGTCTTTGTTTGTTTTTAGTGTTCTTGTGATTGATTTCTGGTTTTATAGCATTGTGATCACAGAAGATGCTTGATATGATTTTAATCTTCTTAAATTTATTGAGACTTCTTTTGTGTTCTAACATATGGTCTATCCTAGAAAACATTCCAAGTGCAATTGAAAAGTATGTATATTCTGCTGCTTTGGGATGAAATACTTTGAAGATATCAATTAAATCCATTTGATCTAGTTTGTTATTTAAACCTGCTGCCTCAATGATTTTCTGTCTGGAAATCCCCAGCTATGACTGTGTTTTTGTCGATCTCCCCCTTTATGTCCATCAAGATTTTCTTCACATATTTAGGTGTTCCTATGTTGGGTGCATAAATGATTACTAAGGTTATGTTCTCTTGTTGGCTTGTTCCCTTTATCATTTTGTTGTATGCTTCTTTGTCTCTTACTATAGCTTTGGTTTTAAAGTCTATTTTGTTGGATATAAGCACTGCCACCCAGCTTTTTTTTTCCTTTCTATTTGCATGAACTTTTTCCATCCCTTTACTTTTAGTCTGTGTATATCTTTTGATCTGAGAAGGGTGTCTTGGAGGCAGCATATATATGGGTCTTGTTTTTTTATTCATTCAGCTACCCTCTGTCTTTTGGTTGGAGCATCAAAACCTTTTACATTTAAGGTAATTATTGATTATACGTATTTTGTGTCATTTTATTGTTAGACTGTTTTCCTCTGTTTTTTTTTTTCTTCTCCTTCTCCTTCTCCTTCTCCTTTTCCTTCTCCTTCTCCTTTTCTTTCTCCTTCTTTTCCAAGCAAGCCCTTTAACATTTTTTGCAGGCCTTGGTTTGGCGTTAACAAACTCCTTCAGGTTTTTCTTATCTAGGAAGCTCCTTATTTCTCCTTTGATTTTAAATGATAGCCTTGCCGGGTAAAGAAGCCTTGGTTGTAGGTCCTTGCTTTTCATCACCTTGTATATTTCACACCACTCCCCCTGGCTTTAAATGTTTCTGTTGAATAATCAGATGACAGTCTAATTGGTGCCCTCCTGTATGTAACTACCTGTTTTTCTCTTGTGGCTTTTACAATATTCTCCCTGTCTTTAAGCCTTGCCTTTTTAATTATGATGTGTCTCAGTGCAGGCCTCTTTGGGCCCCACTTGTTTGGGACTCTCTGAGCTTCCTGGACTTGTGTGTCTTTTTCCTTCACCAAATCAGGAAAGTTTTTGGTCATTATTTCTTCAAATAGGTTCTCAATCCCTTGCTCTCTCTCTCCTCCTTCTGATATTGGCATGATGCAGATGTTACTTTTCATCTGCATCCAAATGTTTTCATCTGCATCCATGTCCAAAATGTTTCTTAAGCTATCCTCATTTTGTTAAATTCTTTTCTCTTTTTGGTGCTCTTCCTGGGTATATTTTTCTACCTTATCTTATAAATCACTGATCTGATCCTCTGCTTCATCTACCCTACTGTTTGTTTATTCCCTCCAGTATACTACTTATTTCAGATATTGTATTCTTTATTTCTGACTGGTCCTTTTTCATGGTTTCTATGTTTTTTTTCATGCTGTTGAATATCCTTATAATCATTACTCTAAACTCTGCATCTGATAAATTTCTTGCCTCCATTTCATCTAGTTCTTCTGGAAGATTCTCTTGTCCTTCATTTCAGGTCTGTTTCTTTGTCTTCTTATTTTGGCTGCTCTATTGTATTTTCCCACTTAATTTTTAAACTGACCAGTGATGTAGCCTCAAACTGTAATCAGTAGCCCCAGTTTAAGCACTACATGGTGTGGCAGAGTAATTCTTGAAAGCAGTTATTGCTTCCCCTCAGGCTGATACCACTTAGAGGGGAGTGCTCTGCTTGAGAAAGATGGCTTCTGCAATATGGGGAATGACTCAGTGCATTCCAGGCAGCTGTTCCTTCAGTTTTCTCCCCAGAGCTACCATCTCCAGACTTTTTTCAAGTTTCTCTGGTCCACTCAGCCCTCCCTTTGCTGGAGTCCCAGGTAAGTGGCAGCAAATAAAATTTCTTGCATTGTACCTTTAAGAGGCTCTCTACATCTCCACCTGTCTCTCCCTGGCAGACAGAAACCCTGCTGCTTTTCTCAGTTGGATATTATCTATATTCCTTTCTGGCTCTGGTGCTGTGGACTAGGTAGCCCAGTTTGGGGTTTAGACCCCACACTTCTCAGGGGGAAACCCCCAGACTTGGAAATATTCCTTTAGAACTTCAACTACCACCCTTTGGAGCCTAGCCAGCCTTTTCGCACCTCCTCCATACTCCCTACCATTCTCTGTGGTGAAGTGGTTTCTTCTGTCTGTCCTTGGTTATAAGGCTTCTCTCCAGCTAGTGTTCAGTTGGCAATTCAAGATGATTTCTCTACAAGTTGGTTGTAAGTCCAAATTGGTCCTAGAAGGAAGTTAGTGTAGCTTTCACTTACTCCTCTACCATTTTGGATCTCTTCCTCCCATACATGTTAAAATATTAAAGATTTTCTATGGTCTAATATCTAACCATATAGATTTAATTAATCATGATATACTTTTCTTACATTATTGATATTGGTCAATAAATTCATTTTTCCTACTTTTTGAGTAATTATTTTCTGTTATATAAGCCAGGGCTCTTTACTAATGGTTAAAATAAGGGGAACTTAAAGAAAAGAATATTTACAGAACTAGGAAATGGTTTATGGAAGTGGTTCTTAGCTAGCATGTGTGCTGGAAGAGGGAGGCTGATTTTGTCCTCCAAGACAGTTGACAAAATCTATAGATATTTTTGATTGTCATTACTGGGAGGGTTGCTACTTGTTTCTAGTGGGTAGGGGCCAGAAATAATGTTAAGTATCCTACAATGCACAGGATAACTCTGAAAAACAAAGACCCATCGGTCTGAATGTCAGTGGTGTCAAGGTAGAAAATCATGGCTTAAAGTATCCAATCAGATAGTGGAACATCCAGAAGATGGCCACTGAGGGAAATAAATGCCAGCTATAAGGTCTCAGGAAAAAAAGGAAGAAATAGTTTCTGGTGATCAGTCAATGTTAGAATCTTGGATAAATGATCTTGCTAGTGGAAGTTATTAAGACAGAGGGGTATTAAGACTGCCAGAAACAAATATGACAGCTTGGACTTAAAATTTAAAATGAAGATAACTATAGATCTCTGTAATGCCTTGAGGAATTATACATTTCAAAAACATGATAAGAAAGTGCTTCTAATGTTAATATTAAATAAGTTCTCTAATATAGAGATTTTTAACAGTCTGCATCAGAATCATCTGGTGAGGAACAAATACTTTACTTCACTTTCCAACTTTAATGGCCTACACTACCATTATCCAAATCCATGTAAAGAAAGGCATCAAGGTAATCTTAAAGATACTGTGGGCAGGGGTCAGCCTCCTAGGATGAGAGAAACACAGAAAAGGGTGGAGAATGTAGCTGGGGTGGGTAAATTGAGAACAAAAATCAAAACAAAACAAAACAAAACAAAACAGCAGGTTTATTAAACTTTAGTGTGTTTTGAACTTCTATCATGCTATATCAGTTAACCTGGCCTCCTAAAAATAACATACAAAAAGCAAATTAGAAAAAAAAAACCCACCTCTTTCCTTTATTTCCAAGACAGTTTGTTCTGACACATTTTTTTCCAATGAGCAATTTGAGAAATTTTAAACATATTAAAGCATAATCTTTATGTTCTTTTCATAGAAGAAAACACATTTTACATGACATTCCATAGTTTAAGATATTTGAAACAGTTGTTTTCTATTCACATTTTTGTGTAACATATATTTCTCAGGAAAATACTCTCAACAAATGACTTGTTGCAATTAAACCTGTGTGGGAGTATACATTTTAAGAAAGTTGCATAATATTACTACCTTATATTCTAACCATATTAAAAATCTATATTGCACATAGAGAGCCAATTTGAGTGTTTCTTTTTTGTTCTTAAAATAGGACCCCTAACTGAGGATTAAATTAAAGTAAGTTTCTTCATAGATGACTCCCACTGGAATGTAAATTACAATTTTAAGACTGCTGATTCTCATGGCCTGTCTTTGCCATTTTTCTATTAAAGCTTCTAATTTTAGTTTATGCTATTAGTGTGCTTTGAACCTAATGAGAAAAGGATTGCCAGAAAGGACAAAGTTTAAAAGGTGGACCACATGGGTTGGATTTGTTCATATCTAAAGTCTGATCAGATGTACTCTTCATCAGTGATACTTGTGGAGCTGTCTTTTACTATTCAGAGACTATACAAGTGAAATTCTTCAGGGTTGGTTTTTGTTGGTTTATGTTTTCCATGTAGACTTCCAGCTTGGAAAGTTAACAAAACAATAAATAAATAAACAAAAAACATTTAAACTAGGAACAGTTCTAGCTCTCTTTTACATTTTGATGCAGTTTTGTTTCTGTGTAATTTCACAATGATATCTCAGTAGTCTTAAATGTGGACTACAGAACACTCCTTGAATTGTGGGCCATGAAAGAGCATATCAACATCACTTGGAAGCCTATCACACAGGCAAAGTACTGGGCTCAATCCCAGATGCACTGGAATCAAGAATCTGTGGAGCTGGGGCTGAGGAATCAGCATTTTAATGAGTCCTCCAATGGTTCTAATGAAAGCTAAAGTTTGAAAAACAATATACTAGAACACATTTAAAATCAGAAGAGCTTTCTTAATATGTTTTCAAAATATATAATTCCTGAAGGCAATACAGAGAGTTATCATTTTTTTCATTTTGTTTCTAAAGTCAAATATAGTATGAATAAATATTTGAAAATTGTTTCTTTGTATTCACTTAAATATTATTGTTTTCTGTCAGTAAAAAAATTATGATAAGATTTTTTTGTGACTATAGCTTCTGCCTCCAAATTGCCTCTTTTCTGGAAATAATGCAGACTGATCACACTTGAAAATGATGGTACAATTTAAAAATTATTTTGGGAATAAACACTTTAAGGAAATTATTCTGCAAATTCTTCTAATCATTTTGATATGAAGTTATCAAAATTCAAAACTTTACTTGTGGAACATTCTGTTAGAAATAATTAGCTTCCACTAAAAATGTTTTATTGGTATATAATATCAATTTGTGTGAAATTTCTATACAGGGAATTTAGATATTTCTTTCCCAACTATTTTATACTTTGTCACTATTTGCATTATGTTTCCTTTGATCCACAGCTATGTGAATAATCTCACATACTTGTATCCAATCCAATGGCACTTCATAGATGACCGGGTAATATATCATTTAGAAAAACATTTTTTCATGAAAAAATTACTTGCAAAGCACTTATACATTAACAAGCTATCCTGGACTCCTAAATTCATTTTCTCCAGCCTATATATCTTTTCAAGCAACTAATCCTCCTAATTCTATGTTCTAAATATTTTCCACTCCCTCCCCAAGTCTACTCCCACCACCAGGGATCAACTGCCTCATCCTTCAGTTTAATATCTTCTTGTTATCTCAACTTTTCACCACTCCATTGCAGTAATCTTTCTAAACAAACATTTCAGTACCCCAGGAGAAAGCATACTAGAGCAGGAAGTATGCACACTTGGCAATATTACTAGAAAGAGAAATAAATGTCAAAATATTAAGAGACTCATATCGATAGAATTTATTTTCAGAACAAAAAGGGATTTAATATGGCCCTATTAACTAGCCATGTCACAGTTAGTTATGATTAATGACTATTAAGTTTAGGTTGATATTCTTCTAAATTTTTTATTCAAAGAAAGAATAAGTAGGCATCATATCACATTTTTTATTGTTATTTTTTCTCAAACAACAAGTTTCAAATTAGCCATTATTAGTGAAGAACTGAAAGAGATGTAGAGACCCAATTCTTAGGTTAGCATCGGTTAGCTACATATTAAGAGTGTCACATAATCATCTGGACATACATTCAATTGGAACTGGAATTTGACAGATTAAGCAAGAAAAATAAAAACATTCAAAATGGCTATGTTTTTAATTTCTATGGTTCCAGGCAAAGTTTCACTACTAATTAGTCTTGTGAGTTAATTTTATTTTAATGCAGTTCATGTTAAAATTCTATTTAACCTCCATCTTCAGTATATCAGAGTGCTGGAAAATATTGGGTTGGCCAAAATATCCATTTAGTTTTTTCTGTATGATAGCGCTAGTAGTGCTTAGTTATCTTTAACTTCATTCAAAACAATTTTGTTATGCTATATTGTGACAACTGTCAAATCAACATGCACTTTAAAAAATCTTATCAAAATTGGTGAATGTTTGTGCAACCATTTTAATATTGAAGATGGAAAATATGCAACATTTTCAATGAATTATACTTTATTATTTCTAGAAAGGTAGAAATGCTACTGAAATGCAAAAAGAAAAAAAGATTTGTACAGTATATAGAGAAGATGTTGTGATTGATTGCATGTGTCAAAAGTGGTTTGAGAAGTTTCTGGATACTGTTGATGTTTTTGCCAAATAATTCTTTGCTGTGGGGCTGTCTTATGCCTTGGAAGAGGTTTAGCAGCATCTCTGGACTCTCCACACTAGAAGCCAATAGCAGGAGATAGTTGACATACTCAAAATATCTAAATAAATAAAGTTATTGGTGAAAATAAAAAATGTCTTTTATTTTACAGAAAAAAAAATTGTAAACTAAATGGACTTATTGGCCAACCCAATAGGAGGGTCTCATTGTGAGTAGAAGGACCAATAAAATGGCATTGGTCCAGTCAAGATAGCATAAAGTATATAAAACAAAATGGAGTCACTCATTTCAACCAAAATGGCTACCAGTCAGCCATGACACTTTGGTTCAAGAGAGAAACTACATAAGTCATGCTAGACACTACTGGCAAGGAAACACACCTAAGATATCTGCACACATGATCAGAACATCTTTGTCTGCAGAGTAGGACCACCCACAGATAGGTTTCTGGGGAAATTCCCTACTTGCCATCAGCAGTGCCAAGATACCTATCAAGAAACCCAGAATGGTGGAGTACCCCATTCTGAATGGGGTATAACTGAGGTAGGTTCCAGACCACTACTGAGGTAGCTGAGTTCCACACACTAGTGTGCTGCTCCCTGCCCTGCTGATCTCCCTTGGCACTGGTAGCCGGAGGCTCTGCCCTGCTGGACTGAGGACTTCGTCTCCCCTGTTGCCCAGCTACCTGTAGAGGTTCTTCCTGCAAGACACTGATGGCTCCCTTACTCACTGTGCTGTCTTCCAAACCTGCAAACTGAGACTCTGGGACTTGGGTTTGTTATTCCCCCAATTCTCTCATGTGGTATTATTACTGATTGTTTCTGAGTGATTAGTATTGTTATTTGGTTATATGGATTTATATTAATAAAAGCTGAATGAACCTGCATTTGTAAATTCCGAGTGAAGAGCATAGTCACCTGTGTTGGCTCCCTGATATTTCTCAGTGCCAGTGGTGTCACCTGTAGAACTGGTGGTCGTTCTGCTCTGCACTTTTGGTTCTTTAGACCTGGATCAGAAGATCTGAGCGGCGATGAAGGCTGACTTACAGGAAAGACTATATCATGATGAACATATGCTCTTGACACTCATTCAGGTGATCAATGAGGTAAAGAGTCTGTATAAGTGTACTGATACATGTATGAAGGCAAAGAAGCCAAGATACCAGACCAAAAACGATTTCAGTAAAATTTTTTGCCTAGGACAATTGCTTCTCTGACGGGCTCTACTAGGCTTCTTTATCAGAGTTTCTTGAAGGCATTTAAGCAAGTCAAATGTCAGCTGGTGGGGGTGGGGCGAAGTGAGGAGATGGAAGGAATGAGCAAAAAGTAAAAAGGACTCATGGTCATGGATAACAGTGTGGTGATTGCTGGGGGGTGGCGGGTATAAGGGGACTAAATGGTAATGGGAAAAAATACATTAATGATTAATTTTTTTAAAAAAAGAAACCTACGGGAAACAGACATTACCAACTGAGTTAAGGTGAATTTTTCAACACTGGCTCTGAACGGTAACAGACGAATCATCTTAAAAACCTAAAGTATATATAGAAAGTGTCTCCATATACAAGATGAACTTGAGAACAGCCTGAAGCTTATAGGTCAAAATATCCACCACTGAAAATTCATGGAAGACTCCCATATAAATTATTATAACCAAAAGTCACCTATGATGGGTCCTAAATTTAAAGAGAATGCTTCAGCATCAAAATATAGACACCATGAAATATATTTTCAGGAGTGAATATATGTGTGTGTGTGTGTGTAGCAAGAAGTGAATAAGCATGGAAGTTTTTCATATATTTTCTGTCTTATATCTCAACTGAAGCACCAGAGAGCACAATTTATAACAAAATCACAAAACCCTGTGTCTCCTGACTTGATGAAACTTCAGGATTTTTCTAGAGTCCTCTGGAATTTCAGGCTATTTCTGCAATTCTCTTTATTAAAGAGTTTCTCCAGCCAACTCTGAGACTGGGGAATTGTCATTTATAAGCAGGCATGCTGTTTTAACTTTGAAATTTTTTTCTCTTCTTATGTTTACTTCATTGGCTGGCCTCCCATTCTGTTCAATGTCAAAGGCTCTGCCCCACCTGGGCTTGTCCAATCTGTCAACCTCTGTGGTCTTTTCTGTCCCCAACCCCAGCATGGAACCTCCTTCCTGGTTCCTCAAGTCAACTCTTTCAGAGAAGATATCCGTAGCAGAGTTCTTATACCAATAATGATCTATTTCCTTCATTTATTTCAGAATATAAGTATTAATAACCCAACCATTACAAAATACCTTAATTTTATATAAACAAAACAGGATTAGCTATGTCACTGTTGTGACACAAGAGGATTACCCTGGGTGTTTTCTTGGTGTAACTTTGTGTTATTGATTTGTATAACCTTACAAAATACATTCTCATGTTAATTTAATCTGCAACATGGTAAATATAAAAAAATTCAGTCATTTACTAAAAGTAATTAGAATTATTTGTGGGTGGGGTGAAAGCAAAGTGAATTTCTATTACAAAGTGAGAACAAAGTGCACGCTTGGCAAAGTAGTTAGAGAATCAACTTCAATTCAAGTTTAGTCATGAGCTTGAATTATAGTATTCTAAAAGACACTTACGCAGCTATATTGTTGTACCTAAAGTAGCCATTTATAAAAATTATTTGGTAAGGTTTTGGAAAAACTAATTCTGGGATTCTGATCAAAATAATGATCATCATGGCCTTAAAGTTCCTCTCAGTTTGATGAAATTTTAGACAAGTTTCTTCCTGACACTAGACATCTCATCTCCCTGTTCTTGGAGAATTTACTTTAGAAAACTAAATTCTTTCTCTTCCCTTTTGTGATGCAAATTTTCTACAACCCAGAAATGTGTTTCTCAAGGATCCAAGAACCATTCTTTTGAATATGACCAGTAAGAAAAATGGTTTCTTACAAAACAGCATGTGGTTTTCCAGTTTTCAAAAACTATTTATTGATGAGACTTCACTTTCTCCATTGTATGATTTTGGCACCTTTGTCAAAAATTAGTTGCCCATTTGTATGTGGGTTTAATTATGGGCTCTCAATTCTGTTCTATTAGTTTATGTGTCTATTTTCTGCTGATACCATACTGTGGGATTATTGTAGCCTTTCAGTACAGTTTGAGGTGAGGGAATATAATACCTTCGACTTTGTTCTTTTTTCTCAGGATTGCTTTGTCTATTTGGGGTCCTTTGTGGTTCCATACAAATTTGAGAATTTTCTGTTCTATTTTTGTGAAAAATATCTTTGAGTTTTTCATAGAGATTGCACTGAATCTATAGATTGCTTTAGATAATATGAAGATTTTAATGGTGTTAATTCTTCCAATCCATAAACACAAACTATCTTTCCATTTCTTTGTGTTTTCTTCAATTTCTATCTGGTATCATACACAAAAATTTACTTAAAATGTATTAAAACTTGAATATAAGATCTATAAAAATAAAATACAGAGAATAAAACATAGGCATTAAGCTTATGGACCTTAACCTTGGAGGAGTTTTTGTGAATGTGACCTCAAAGGCAATAAAATTATAAAAAACATAAATAAGGAAGTAAGTAAATAAATAAAACTATATCAAACTCCAAAGGTTCTGCATAGTATAACAGACTTTTAACAAAACAAAAAGGCAACCAATTGAATGGGAGAAGATATTTACAAATATATCTCTGATAAGAGGCTAACATCCAAATATGTAAAGAATTCATACAACTGAAAAGCAACAACAATAAAAACTAATTTAAAATGGTGGAGGGAAGAGAATTGAATAGACACTTTTCCAAAGATGACATGCAGATGACTAATAGATATATGAAAAGATGCTCACCACCACTAGTTATATGGGAAATAAAAATCAACCATGTCAATTATTTTATTCACTCATTAACATCCTTGCACAAATAGGATTTGTGAAGCAGTATTGACTTCTGTACTAAATTTGGAAAACTTTTTCTTAAAACTACTAAATGATCTGTCTGACAAGGTGATTTTGTATATAAATTACAGAATCTTCAAACAAATGTAGCTTATATAATATGAATGTTTATCATACAAAATAAGAAATCTGGAAGAAGGATTACTTAAGTTTTGGCCCTGAGCTTTGTTCCACTTTTCTCACACCACTTTTTTGGTCAGTGGAATATATGCAGACACATTGACATTGAAAGAATAATTATCTATTTTATTGGCACTTTTTTTTGAAATGGAAAATACATAATTTTCTTCTTAGTATCAAGTTGGTTAAAGTCAAATTGTGAACTCTAAGAATGTGTGTGTGTAATGTATGTTCATGTATGAATAACTCCTGAAGCTAAACACTGCATTGGCTAGTACTTACCAGAAATTTTTACCACCAATCCTAAAAAGGAACTGCTGTACTTATTTTAGAAAGACTACCTAAAAATACTCTTCTTTTTTCAACTCCACTTTTCTGATTGTAGAGTAATTTTATCTTTTAAAGGCATTACTTCCACATGCATTGAAAACTTACTTAAAACTTTTGTTTCAAAGAACAACCCAATTAGCTATAAGAAATATTTGACTTAAACAAATGATCTTTGTTTATTCATTTTTAACTCTCTAAATTTATGTGTTACAGATTCTATTTCTCTTGTTGATTTAATATACCATGAAAATATTTTAAAATATACCCTAATGGTTGCCATTTATTTTTAATTCATTTGAGCATGTTTCATTCATAATTTCTTTAAGTTTTTAAAAAGTTTCTACTTTGTATTTCCCACTATGTAATTAACTATGCAAATTAGAAGGCAACATAGATACATATATGTAATAAATTTACTTTATTATATAATTATATATTCTCTATATATAAAGAATACTTAATGTTATATATTGTAATTATTTAGTGTATAATTATAATTCTGTATATTCTATGTATGTTATACATTATATTCTATATATGACAGAATGATGCAGAGCTATCATAAAAGGGTAGTCAATGGCAAATAACAATGTATTTGTAGATGAGTCTTAAAATATAAAAATATGTAGGCCAGATAATTTAGGGGATGGACATTCTGGTCATTTTAACAGCAAGAGAAAATGGAGGAATCTAGGCTACAAATGCAGATATGGACATGAGTGTGACTGCCAAGGGGACCTAAGGTCTTGACCAAAACTCCTTTTAGAGCCTGCAACACGTTGGCTGTTCTCCAGTCTGGTGTGGAAAAGGCAGATTTCCGCTGTAGGGTCTATCAGGTAAATCCTTAGTAATCGCCTATGGCTGGGCTTGAAAACTTATACATAAGTTTTTGGCTAAGAGCTGAACTCTTCAGAGTCATAAAATACTATCGATTCAGAATGATTTGTCATACAACATCAGATGGGCATGATTAAAGATGAAGTTAGAGAGCTAGTTTTGTGGAAGGCAATGAAAAGCTTCTGAATGCCATGTCATGGAATGTATCCATAATTTCACAGAGATTTTAAAAAGATTTCTGCCTTAATATTAGAAATATCTTGCAGTCTTAATCATGCATGTATATTGAAGGGTTTTAGCAAATAATAGAACCAATAACATTTGCTGTTTGGGAGTATACCATCACAAAATATTACTAAAGAGAAAAAGGAAAAAAATCATAAGAATTAAAAAAATGAAATTTACAAGGGAGATATAACTATACTAATTTTTTATATTATTAGCAATATAGCCTCAAAATTTAAAGCAAAAATGGGGAAATATAAAATAGAGAAAACTTAAAACCATAATGGTAAATATTAACACTACTCTTGTAGAAACTGAGGAAACAACAAAGAACTAGTAACATTATTAAAAATTTGAACAACCCATAGAGGCAAACAGAGATTCAAAACATATTAGCAAACTGCCCTGGCTGGCGTGGTTCAGTGGATAGAGTGCCGGCCTGGGAACCAAAGGGTCATAGGTTCAATTCCCAATCAGGGCACATGCCTGGTTTGTGGGCCAGGTCCCCCATAGGGGGCACACAAGAGGCAACCACACACTGATGTTTCTCTCTCTCTCTGCCTCCCTTCCCCTCTCTCAAAAATTAAAATAAAAAAATTAGCAAATTGATTAGGGTGTATTAAAAAGATAATATATTATAATCAAATTAGGTTTTTCCAAATTTATCAGTTTGGTTTAACATTTTTGAAAAAAATCAATGTAATTTTCCATATTAACAGAATAAAGATTATATGGTTATATCATTCTATTTCACATAGAATTATTTAAAGAAATGCATATAATAAGAAATTGCAGACAAGCCAAAAGGAAAATGAGCAAGAGATTTAAATAGGCACTGTGCAAGAAGGATATTCAAATGGCCATATAATTATTAAAAGCAACTTAACCATAAGGTGATACTTGGCAGGATCTTTAAAATGCACTAATATTGACAGTTCCAAGTTGTAAGGATGGGAGTGAAAACTAGGAAGAAATCAAGTGTCCTTGTGAAAGGGTTTAAGCAAAACACATGTAATGGCTTATGAATGCAGCAATGAAGAAAGCACCAGAGCTTACGTGTAATATCATGAAAAGATTTGTCATGACATGTGACTGTGTGTGTGTGAGAGAGGTTGAGAGAGAAATGAAGCCAAAAAAATACGAACAATAGTAATACACATGATTTGACATTTAAAAAGACAAATGAGAGAAAATACAAGATAATGTGAAAAAGTTATTTTTTCTATTAAAATAATGAAAAATAGAGATATCACAGAAGTAAGAATAGAAATATTGTATTTTGGTATATATGTTTTAATTATTTTAAGATGAGAGTATTTTGTGTGATTATATTTAGCTACTTTCTAAACGAAAAAAACAAACAAACATTGATACAGGGGAATATAATTTCTTAATTCTCCTCACACTAGATTTGAGTGGCAGTAGCAGACTTTTGTCCTATCCCTACACAGACACTCCTCATTTTCCCTTTGGAAAACTAAATGATTTGTTGGTACCTTTGAAGAACAGACTATGAAGTTGGTCCTCAGCCCCTTGTCTTCCTCACCTTCTTTTGGTATCTCCTTTTCTTCAAGTCTGAGTACCATGTGACCAGAGTCATGAAGTGAGCTCAGTGGAACAGGTCCTGCCCTATATGCGGCACACGTCCTATATGCTTTTAGCTCCACCAGTGTCTGTGGGTAGAAAAGACCCTTATTCATGGGCAAAGCCTGAACAAGTCACCGCCAATCCAAGTAAATTCTTTCATTACCAAGCAGTAATGAAAGTTGCAAGTCCCACTCCATCTCTCTGTTTCCCCTGTCTTTCTACTGGAGCTCAACTTGGACAGGCAAAATAGTGTTACTTGTTGTACTGACTACAATGCCTAGAAAAAAAATGGAATGTGATATCATACCCACCCTTTGATCTTAAAATTTCCTTTAAAATAATAATCTCTTGAGACTGTTTTACAATCCCTTTGTATTGAATATTGTATCACATAATATGAGTATTTTCTACTTCATTGCCTTGGTTATCCAGTCAACCTGAAGATTACAGAGTAAACTATTTGCATGTCCAGGATTGGTTTGAGAACTGGCAGAATAACAGTTACCATTGCTTAGGCAAAAGTTAAAGCTGTAGAAGACAGGAGAAAGACAGTGAATTAGAAAGAAGGGATGGAAAGTCACAAAGAACATTTCTAAAATGTAATACTCCCTTATGATAATGTCCAATGCGATATCTCTGCATTAGTCTGTGGTTTAATTAAAATAGATTTGGAGAGTACTCTTTCAAAGAAATGGGCTGTAATGGTTAAAATCTTTGGATTCAAATCCCAGATCTAATGTTCACTGGATTTGTTTTTCCAGATACTTAATCATTTAGTGGTTGAGTTTTATAATCTATGGAGGAGGGTAATCACCAAATCTACCTAACAGAGTTGTATGGAAGATGTGAGAAAATGTGTATAGAGCATTTTGTACAATACCTGTATGATGACCTCATAAATGTGCAATCTGTTATGATTACTATTTATATTATTATCATTACTATACTGACATGGAACATATTTGTCCTTGGTATGTTACAGGCAAATTTACTAAATATTCAATGTTAGCTCACTATGAACTCAGTTTTTTACTAAAGACCTTATTTGATTTGCAGCTTTTTAGGAATTTTATTCTGTGCCAAAAAAACTCTCAAGAATCCTTGAAAAATAGAAAGGAATCACTTGGATTCATTATTTTGATCTTACTTGAATCCACACTATCTTCTTGTTTAGTAAACTGAAAATTTTGGGTAGAGATGAGTTAATGCACTAGCAGTTCAACACTGTTAAAGTTTCCAGTGGCTTAAAATAAAGGGATTTTGCTTTTTTTCCAAAGCTTTGCCACTTACAGGCCCCAAAGTTCTGCTTAATAGTCAACTTATCAGATGACTGCTGAGACCCACAATAAATGTATTCAAATCTCTGCAGAATCTCTTTCTTTTTGTCATAATTCCATGGTCTATAAGTCAATAAGAATATGTCAAGTGCTTTTAGAGCACTGCGAGTTGGTGCTTTGAGAGGTGGACTCAGATGATGTTCCCTAGTCTTTAATATAAACAGAAAATATCACGAAGGCCTTCAATATCTTTAGGACAGCGTCAGGCTCCAAGTGCTGCATTACAGCAGCCATGCTATAGAAGAAACTGAACCCCTGGGCGCTCTGAACCCCTTCCTCTCTGCCTCCTTCCCTCACCACCACCCTTCTTTCTTTGTTTTTAGCCTTAGGGGTGTTTGTAGGGTCTTTGCAATTAGTGCCATCATTACATTTTGGTTATAAATTTTCTTAAATGTAATGCTATTTTCAAGTAAAAGGTATACTTTAAGAAATTCAATTTGAAATAATCAGGTAAAATACCTTAAAAATAAACCATCTAGACTGAATCAGTTGTTAAATATGAGATGTGCATCTTTAGATTTTGTTCTTTAGAATTCTTTTGCATTTAAAAAATTTCTTCAAAGAACAACCAGTAAATTACAAACAAAAGTAAAGTTATAAAATAAAACATTATAGATAAAAGTACTTGATAAATTTTAAATATTTATATAACTGTAAGGAAGTGTTAAAATTCCTCTTGTATGTCCCATCAGAGAATATTTTATCTTTCAAATCACATTGATAACAATGGTTTCTGCTTACACAAAGCATCTAAAAGTGCCTTCCACTGTTTTCTATCTTTTATTACTGTGTTTTTGAGGTTATTAGAATTATTTTATGGTCAGAAGAACATGAAAATAAACTGATTGGTTATCTAAGGTCACATTTAGGTATACAAAGAAGTCAGTTGCTCACACTCAATGTCTGATTTAGATTTTATTGCTTCAAAACACTGTTTATAGAAAGGATACATCCAGGCTTTTCCAATACTGACAAAGCTCTCATATAATCATCCACAAACCATAGAAATATATGGATTCTAAGATCTTTAAGGATAACTAAAGAAATAAGATTAAAAAGATTGATAATACTGATTTCATCCTCTTAAATACATAAGGGGATTAAATTTTCAAAGTAGAGTAAATAATAAATAGAGAAATATGACATGCATACACTGAAATTACAGATAAGAATATTTTAAAATGGTGTGTCAATGTATGATAGGTAATGAATAAGTTGTATTAAAATAGTTATATGTAATTCTTTCTCCAAACCAGTTTTTTGTACTATCTGAATGAACAGGGAAAAGACTCATTGGCTTTTGAAATAAAATATAAGACATTATTTTTACACTTAGGGAAAAACAAAACATAAAAATATGTGAAAGGAATATGTAGCTTTTTATGCAAATGAATGGACAAAATATTATTGTATAATCTTCGAGAATCCATTTTATGGGGATTGTGGCAATCCCTACTTAGCCTGTTAACTTCGAAAAACACTGGTTAAAACAATGCTATAATTTCCCTTTTTTTCCAAGGTATACAAAAAAAAAGTACATTTTAAGTTATGAATAATGAAACTGCCCTAAAAATATTCATTTAATTTTGTTTCGTAGGCAAAGACGGATTATTGTTTTTCACACAGTCTGCTACTACTTAAATCACTCTTTCCCAGTAACCTGAAACAGATATAATGCAGTGAGAATTGTAGAAAAAGACATTAAAAGGAAAAAAAAACAAACTCCATTGAATTAAATAACATCTCTCTTGATTGCGTGCTTACAATAAATAATATTTACGCCCAGCTCTCCTTGATCTGATCCATATAAGAGATGGAGGTGGAGATGTCCTTGCCCATGAGAAAGAAAAAAATCACTTCCTTGGCTTTCATATGAATCTCATTCTCTTCCTTATTTTTACATTTTTTTCTTGCTTCCCTTATTCTTTCCCTTCACTAGAACTAAGCCTTGTGCTCTTTACTTGTTCTTTTTCAAAAAACAACTTTAAAATAAGATAAGAATGTAAAAATAAAAAGTGGAATTTTATACAGAAAAGCATAATTTTGCAAACATATTTCATAAAAAGAATTCAAATATGTAACAAGTGTTTTAAAGTTTACATTTGAGGAAAAACAGAAAAATGACAAAAAATATATGCACATATTAGTCCTTTGAGACAGTGAAAGGATTTACTATCTTAAATCTTTTCTTTTATTATCCTGTGATAATTACTAAAATGTAGTCATTTTAGCACTTTCCTCTAATTCATTTTATAGTTTCAAATAGTTATATCTCTCTGTATCTATTATTATTTTTAGTTTAATCATATATTTTATCATTGCAAAAATAATTTAAAATGTACTTGTTTTCATTAAAATTGGGTTTCAGCAGCTATTTTTATTGATTCTTTTAAATTAAGTAATTCCATTTTATTGATATAAACATGTAAGAATATACTATATTTTATTTCTAGCCATTCTTATTGATATCTTCACCCTATACTAAGCATCTTTTGAAGATTTACATGGCGTGAGGTTTAGAAAAGGATTTTTGGACTCTGCTGTTGGTTTTCTATTAGTTCACAAGGTAAAGGGTACCTGCTTCATACGTGCAGTCTAATGAATAGGACTCAAGAAGTCCATGTGGGAAGTTTCATATGCATTTTCTAGGGTCAGATGATACAATGGACTGGTGTCAAATTCCTGCTTGACAGATCTACTGGGCCTTGAGGTGGGCTAGCTAGTTGTCGAGGGACAAGCCAAGGTAGGTCTTTTTGCTTCAGTGGGATCTCCTTGAACTAGATTTTATTAGGGTAAAAGATAAAAATATCAGTGTTTTTCATAGAGTGGTAAGAGGCTGAGAGGAAACAGGAAGATGGTATGCTAGGCCTTTCCACAAAATGTACTTAGCAATGAAATTAGAGTTCAGCAGAATAAAGCTGGTAACAAATCACTTGTTGTGGCCAGTCAGAGAGGCAGAGTGACTCTCAGAGGGGTATTGCTGTGAGGTGGTCCCAGAGGTGGTGGAGTTGTTCTGATGAATCACAGAAGCACTCCAATAGGATCTGCTTTTAACACCTAAGCTAGCACAAGAAAACATTTTCTTAAAATATATTCCCAGTCAGTGGAGACATGTATTTTGCCCTTTAATTCTCCACCTTTCATTCCATCCTTAGGTGTCCACCCTGGGAGAAAAAGAGCATAAGGAAGTGTAAAGGTGAGCAATAATGAGGAGAGGAGGGAGAGAAGTAATAATCTGACTATATTTTTATTCCCAGAGCAGAGGCTTCCCGCTCGCTCTAGGGTTATAGGGTGTAATTCAGGTTTGGAAAAGAATGCAAGTGGAGTATTTTTTTTTAATTACACAAGACTGGGCCTTCTATTGCTGCTGTTTAATTTTTTAAACTAACAACATATTTTGTATTCAAAATATTCAGAAGAGATTAATGAGTCCTGCAAAAGTTTTCAAAGTAAAAGACAAAGGGACATAGGGAAATGAAACCGACATTGCTGTACTCCTTCATCCTGTGATTCATGTTTTTCATCTTACTGCTTTTTACCATTTGGTCATATAAAATGCTTGTCATGCTTTACAAATGCACTGTGGGTATTTCACTAAAACAGCTGTTAAAAAGACAATTCTTAGAATTAGCAGAATTCCTAAGCATGTCTTATAGTATGTATCTGATAAATCATTGTAGGTACTGTTTAATTGTATTCCAAATTGGTTACAATAATCTGTATTCCCATAGCAATGAGTAAATATGCAGTTTTTGATAACCTTTCCAGCAACTCATTTCATGACTTCAAGTAGACTTTTTAATCATATTTAAATCTTAAATTTTACTGTAGCTACACATATTACTATTTCTTTTAACATTCCCTTCCTTTTTATTAAATTTATGGGAGTGATATTAGTTAACAAAATTTTACAGGTTTCAGGTGCACAATCCAATAACACATCATCTGGATCCTGTACTGTGTATTCAACACCCCAGGCCAAGCCTCCTTCCATCACCTCTTCCACCTCCTCCAACCAGCCCCAAAACTGCTGGTTATCACTGCAATGGTGTTCCTGTCCATGAGTTTTTTCTCTTTTTTTCCTTTTTCCTTTGCTTTCACCTTTTTAATATTTTAATTTTAATTTTTAATTAAATTTATTAAGGTGACATAGATTAAAATATTATATAGGTTTTAAGAGTTTAATTCTATGATACATTATCTGTATAGTTCATTGTGTGCAAAGTGACATCTTCTTCTGTCATCCTATTTGACCCTATTTACCCTTTACTACTCCCCCAACCCCTTTCATTGTGGTAAACACCATACTGTTGTCTGTGTCTGAGTTTTTGTTTGTTCCCCTTGTTTGTTCATTTGTTGCTTTCAGTTTTATACCTCACATAAGAGTGAAATCATATGGTTCTTGACTTTTTCTATCTGATTTACTTTGCTGGGTATAATATTTTCAAGATCTATCCATGTTATTGCAAATGATAGTATTTCATCTTTTCTTACGGCTGAGTAGTATTCCACTGCATGTGTGTACCACATCTTCTTTATCCAGTCATCTAAAAATTATTAGAATAGTTGTCTAGACTAAAATTAATGATATGAAAACATGCAGTTTGAAAAATATCTTGACTTATATTGTCTCTTGGTTAGCAGAAAGAGAATTTATACACAATCAGCATTGAATAAAACTGCCTTTCCATTTTGATATAGATTAAGTTATTTCTATGTCTGGCCCCCTGTGAAAAATGCTACAATCAACACAGGGGTGCATATTTCTCAGTGAATAAATGTTTTCAATTTTGGGGGGTAGATACCCAGAAGAATGGTTGCTAAGTCATATAGTATCACTATTCTTAATTTTAGGGGGAACTTCCATACTGCTTCCCATAGTGACTGTACCAGTTTGCTTTACTACAAATAGTGAGTAAGCATTCCTTTTTCTCTACAACCTCATCAACACTTGCTATTACTTGTCTTGTTGGTAATAGCCATTCTAACAGGTGTGAGGTGGTATCTTATTGTAGTCTTGATTTGCATTTCCTTAATAGGTAGCGAAGTGAAACAGAATCGATAGTCCAGAAATAAACCCACATGTATTTAGGCAAATAATTTTTGACAAAAGAGCCGAAAACATTTAGTGGAGAAAAGAAACCTCTTCAATAAATGGTCATGACAAAATTTGAAAGCCACGTGCAGAAGAATGAGATGTGACCACTGTTTGTATTCATATACAAAAATTCACCCAAAATGGATCAAAGACATAACTATAAAACCCTAAAACAATAAATTGCAAAGAAACAAACACAGGTGTTAAACTCATGAACCTTGATCTTAGAGAGGATTTTATGAACTTGATCCCAAAGGCAAGGGAATGCAAAAATAAATAAATGGGACAATAGAAAACTAAAAAGCTTCTACACAGCAAAAGAAACTGCCAGCCAAATAAAAAGGCAACCAATCTAATGGAAGAAGATATTTTCAAACAATAACTTTGACAAGAGGTTATTATCAAAATATGTAAAGAACTCATAAAACTCAACACCAAACAAACAATCCAATTAAAGAATGAGCAGAGGACCTGAACACTTTACCCAGGGAGACATACAAATGGCAACAGATAGGTGAAAAATGCCCAGAAATTATTTTTAAAGGTGAGTCTATATAGGCACTTAAAAATTGTAGTTATAAAAGTAACAATTATTTCTTAAAGGAAATAAAAAATTAAATAAAACAAAATAGTAATATAAAGCATAAGATATATCAAAATGGAAATGCAGTTTTATCCAACACTGTGTAATGATTCTCTTTCTGTTAAAAGAGAGACAATATAAATCAGGATATTTTTCAAACTGTATGCTTTTATATTATTCATTTTACTTCTAAAGACCTATCCAAATACATAAAACCAACTATGAACACTTATATACCATATTGCTCATTGCAAATGTGTTTATGAAATATAAAAATCTATATTTCAAACTGTTAATCAGTAGAAAAGATAATTAATGAATATAATGGCATCTTATATTTTATTAGAATTGTTTTCAAGTATATTTGCTCTCAAGGGGAAATGTTTTCAACATCACATATGAGACAAAACTCTGAACAAAATAATGCACACATTAGTTAAATGAAAACTGCCAGTTATAGAATAATGTGCACAATATGTTATTATCAGTATAACCTCCCAAATAGTATTTATCTTATTCTACATACATTATTATATGTTTGTAAAAACATACAAATAGGTGTGAAAAGGTAACATTAAGTCCTATTTTTACCACAAATGTTATATTAAAGAGAAGGTAAAATAGTTTTTCTTTATAAATCTATTTATAATTTTTATATTTTACAAGCATGTTTTAAGGAAAATATGTGTAGAATTTTCTCAATTTTTAAAACTCTAATAAATACACAAATATGCATGAATAGAAAAATCATAATTTGCCAAAAATGTATTGATTAGTTTTTCCTTTGTTCTTTCTAATGTTTTTGTCAACTCCCCAATAATTATATATTGCTTTTAAAATATAGATCAAAGGTAGCATCCCTAATTTGTGTTTGAAGTAAAAGCAAGCAGCCTCCCCAAATTTGAATTCATACACTTGTCCATACACATCTAATTTCCAGAGGAAAATTAGAAATAAAACCTAGTATTTAAAATAGTTATTTTAAGTCAGGGATATAGATACTTTACTTCTTATACATTTTCTCTAATAAATATTTTATACACAACTATAATTTATTTTATAGACAGATCTTTTTATTTTTAAAATAAGTATGGATAAAATAGCAATATAGTTATGAATAATAAAAACTGTAGCAGATGTACTTTTGAAGAGCAAAAGGAACTGCCGAGATCTATCATAAAGCATATATTTCTTGCATTGTCTGAGAAGCCAGTATCCAAATATACAAAAATAAGCAAGTGTCACTAATGCCACAATCAGATCAAAGTTGACAGAAAAGCCCCAGAGCAGGTGGATTGCTTCAATTATTTGACATCTATGACGAATACAAAATAAGTTGTAAAAGATTTCTGAGTATCTGTAGGATGCTGGCAAAAGCTCATAGCAATATGACATTGATGATGAAGTTTAGGTAAGATAAAAGTTTCCCACTAAAAAAAACAGGGCATTTCTTTTTTGGTGGCCTTTGGCTTGTCAGCTATTTAACTATAAATGCAACAGCTGGGAAGTGAAAGGACTCAATCAGGACCGAAGGAAGAGTGCCGAGATGCGATGCTATTGGTAGGTCGCCGATGTATTTGGGATGAAATAAGCCCACAAACTGGGCGTTTTAGCAGCTGGCCAGACAAAGGATACCGTTCAGATATTTAACCACTGATAATTGAACATTCTGGTAACAATGTTTGAAAAGAAAGTGGTTACCAAGTGGGCTGGCAAATTTTTGGAGATGATTGATATTCAATGTTTGAAAGAAGGATTTATGGAAAGGTAAGCCAAGAAACATATTGTCATCTCAACTCTTTCAGGAAAACGTTCAGAAAAAATTCGACTAAAGAGTCCATATTATAAAATAAAATGGATCATGCTTAAACTCCAGCATTGAATAGTCATTTTACACTCTGGCTTTTTTTCTCTTCAAATTAATCCTCTTACAATAATAAAATCCATTACATTTTATTACCACCACACTGTTTTTCCTAAACTGATAATACTATATAATAAACCTCTGTAACATTCTTTCTGTAATCTTATAGTGCAAGATTGTGTGTACTTTTAATTAACTAATATATTTAACTTTAATAAGTCCATTTAGTCAAGAATGTATTACACACTTGAAAGACCATTCATTAAAAAAATAAAGCAGGAAAATTATACATTTAATTGACAATAAAGATGAAGTCATCCTGCTTTATTGGAGATACACTTAAATATAGTAGAAGGTATGGGAATTTAAAAACTCTCTAAAATTTTGGTTTTCAAAACTTAACTGTACCTTATAGTTATAACTTTCACACTACTTAGAAAGTCTTATGTGATGAAATACATATTTTCAAAAGTATATATATATATCTATATATAGATAAATAGATATATGATCTATCTCCAAGAGATATATAACCCAAGGGTTACCTAAAAATGGTAACGCTAATTTTGGTTTCTCATGAAGATATTTGGATTTTTTAAAAACTATAACTAGCTTTACAAATACTCCCTAATTCAAAAGTCACTTTTAACTCAAACTAACTGCTTTAAAGTTTTCCTATAGCATTCATCAAGGCACTTCTCTTATATGAAATGTTCTATAAAACTGTAATTCTAAAAAAAAAAAATACTGGTAAAAATTGATTACAGAAATTCCCACAGATTTAACTTGAAGAGATTTCTGACTTCATCTCTGAAGTGAATACCTAATGGTTTCCCAGGACATGATGCCAAATGTTATATACTATACAAAGTTAAGAGGCAAATAAAGATCTCATTTATCTCACTTTATCTGTTACATGCACCATTTTGAAAACAAGGGTCAGAGAGTGAGAGAAGAATTATCTATTACTCTAAAAGGACATTTGGGCAACACAATAAATGTAAAGACACTGACCAGAAAAAAAGTTCAAATCCATGTAATGGTGATTTGAGACCTATAGGGTTTAATGAGCATTGTAAAGAGTTTATAAGCTCTGTACAAGTGGGGTCATGTTTCTCTATATGACTCATGCTGGCCAATAAAAGAAAAAAAAAACCTTTCTTCCTTGTTATAAAAAATCCATATAATTTAAAATACCTTATATTTGTGAAGAATAGAAGTTTTTAAAAGGTAATGCTTTTATTTTCAATACTTTTAAAACATTTATAGAACTTAGAATAATTAAACTTTCAAATGTTTTTAAGCAAAAACTAAGCCTTGATACTTTTGTCCATTTTACAGAAACAATATATATTACATTTAAAACACACAATAAGAATGTAAGCTTTTTGTAACTTATCCATATATACAATATATGTGATATATGCAAATGTATGTCCAGAAGGTATCCAACCACGTAATATGAAATATAGAGACAGTTATTGAACAAGATACAAAGTAAGGAAACATTGTACATGGAATAATGATACCTCTCAATCCCCTTCAAAGAAGACACCATGGGACCTCACACAGTTCTCCCAGTCGCCATCAGCCACCTTGTAGTATTTTCCTGAATCTCATCAATGGTCTGAAATCTCTTCCCTTTCAAAGGTGGTTTTAGTTTTGGGAAAAGCCAGAAGTTTCAGGTTGCCAAATCTGGGCTATAGGAGAGCTGGGTCACCTGGGTGATTTGATGTTTCATCAAAAAACTCTGCATGAGACCTGACGCATGAGTGGGTGCATTGTTGTAATGAAGGTGCCAATCGCTAGTTGCCCATAGCTGTGACCTTCTGAATCATCTGAATAGTTTCCATGAAGGAATGTTTAAGCATAACACAAAATTTAATGCAGATTCGTTGCTCTACTCACTCAGTCATTTTGAATGCCATGGCCACACAGTACATGTGAACACTCAGTGGTGTCTACCTCCTCCACCGACTATTACAGTGAGGTCACCATTGTTCATGCATGTACATTCCAGCCCACTTCCCTTGGCTGACAGGTTACATCAATGTGGTGCAAACCATCCTCGATATATTAACAACAGCTGGACTTTTTCCAGACAAACCCCATCTGAATGTTTCTATGTGTGTGTGTGTAATCTACCTTTCTACTTTCAGACTAATGATTTGTTAAGTGCCTAGTTTCTCAAAATATCCCATCATTTGTTTTATAAAAATTGTCATACGTTTAGCTTTCTTTAATCTTTTTAAATACCTTTTGGTTGTTAGTAGAAATAATAACAATTACAAAAAAAACAAAGTGTTTATAAAATATTTTTTAATTATGTCTTTCCACTGCTACGTTGTGATGTCCTCAAAACATAAGCTTGTGTAAACATTTTAGGGTCATTATTATTTTACTACTTCTTGTTTTTTAAACCAGCTTTCTTATCATCTTACAAATAAATGATATTATTCCTCAGTGTGATACCTGTGCTTAAACATGATTCTATTTCTGCTTAACTTAGAAAAAGTAAATATTAAACAGACATACTACTTCTTTGATTATACTTTAAGAAAGAAAATGAATCATGTTTGGCTCACAGTTTATGAGTATATTTTTATTATTTTGTCTTCAAGGTTACATACATTATATTATTGTCCTTATTTACTGCCCAGAAAATTGGAAAAGAACACAAAGATATTAACTGAGTCATCCAAGAGAATATGTGTTTGAATGAAAACTCAAGTTTAAATGTTCTTTCGACTAACTTGGAGAAAATTATAATGATAAACTTATATTTTCTGGACTTCACTATTATAAAATATTATTTTATATTTAACTAACCAAATTCATTTTGCATAAAATTTTAGAGTGAATGAGAAATTAATAAAATCATCAGTTTCTTCATATTAAGGCATGAAAGTTAGGACATGGAGTGGTGACTTGCTAGAATTCTAGTTATAGATTGTGTCATATGCTGAGTAATTATCATGATCTCTTAACTCTTTAAACTGGGCTCTTTCACCTGTTCTATCACTTTCCATCTCATATGCTAAGTGTATATGCTGTATCATATATAATACATTAAGAACAGTCAATAAAGTTCAGGCCCAAAATTTTAGTTTCCATTATTTCTTGGGCTTTACATGTCCAAGGTGAAATGGTGAACAAAATTAAGTAAAATAAAAGTTCAAAATTTAATATATATCTCTCAGTGTAATTGACCTATAACATAAATTTCCTTTTTATTTTATTTTTAAATATTTATTGCATTTTTCCCATTACCACTTAGTCCCATCATATCCCCTTCCATACCTGCCATCACCACATTGTTGTCCATGTCCATGAGTCCTTTCTCCTTTTTGCTCAGTCCTTCCATCCCTTAATCTCCTCCCACTTTAGCTGTCATCCAGCTCTCTATGAATCTATCTCTATTTTGCTTGTTCAGTTTGTTCATTAGATCCCACATACGAGTGAAATCACATGGTATTTTGTCTATTTCCGAATGTCTTATTTCACTTAGCATAATGTTCTCCAGGTCCATCTATACTGTCACAAAGGGTGACATTTTCTTCTTTTTTATGGTTCAATTAGTATTCAATTGTGTAAATGCCCCATAGTTGTTTTATCCATTCATCATACAGACGACCAATAGACATGAAAAGGTGCTCAATGTCACTAATCATCAGAGAAACACAAATTAAAACCACAATGAGATATCACCTCACCCTGTCAGAATGACTATCATCAATAAATCAACAAAAAATAAGTGCTGGCGAGGATATGGACAAACAGGAACCCTTTTGCACAGTTGGTGGGAATGCAGATTGGTGCAGACACTGTGGAAAGGAGTATGGAGATACCTCAAAAAATTAAAAATGGATTTTCCTTTTGACCCAGCAATCCCACTTCTGAGAATATATCTGGAGGAACCCAAAACACTAATTTGAAAGAACATAACCCCCACCCTCCGTGTTCATTGCAGTGTTACTTACAATTGCCAAAGTTGTAGAAGAAAGTGTGCATCTTATACATTTTCAATCCAATCATCAGAGACTTGAAAAATAACCACTTTTAACAGTTCCCTACTCTCCCATTCTGGCTATCCATCTATATTTCTGCCTTGGAGAAAAGTAGAAAATTAATGTGACTGTGAATCAAAATGATATTTATGAAAGAAAAGAACTACAATCTTTGTGGCTTTTGTACTGACATCTAGGGTTGAAAGAAGAAAAATAAAATAATTGAGTTTTACTTCTTGCCTACTCCCATTTAAACTTCAAAACTGTCTTTCACATTAAAAAAGATAAAAGAATCTCCAGATACCTTGTAATAAAGGGGAAAGAGCTCGTTAAAACTCTGTAGTAAATCTTTTACACATCTTATCAGAGATTATTATAAAACAAAGTAAACCACCTTTTCACTGGAATTATGTCAGTGTTAATACATCCATAAATTATGACAATGACTCTTTAAGTTAAAAAGAAAATTATGTGATTTATATGTAAAACTATTTTGAAAATATGATCCAGTGCTCAAGATCTGAGAAATTTTCTATCTGTGACAAGGATTGATAGTCAACCATTTAATATAAAAAGAAATGCATTATTTACGTCTATCTCTCAAAATACATTAAAGGAGAAGAAATACCTGACCCCCCACCATTTGTTCTTGTATTTTCTATAGGCTTGGACTCAGTTTTATTCCAGCCAATACTGTAAAGCCTATTTGTTCCATCTGAAATTTTTCTTCCTTAGTTCCCAACCTGTAAGACTTTTGTTCTCTCTTCCCCAACAAGGTGTTCCTTAGTTTTTTAAATATGCAGATTAAATATGTTTTCCATCCTTTTTCTGTAATTCATCTTAGAAGAACATTTCTTTTAAAAAATCTGTAAGCATTGGCTTGAAAGACAAAGAATAGGTATCAGGGACATTGTTTTGTCGGTTTGAAAGATGGCAATCAGCATTATGCAGTAGTAAAAAACAAATGGTAAAACTGTCACCTGCAGTACTTAGAGGCAGGTCATGTACGAAATAAACTTGTAGAATGAGGATAAGAATGTAGAAAGCAATGTTTTTTGGTGCATCAGGTGCTTATTTGTATTGACCACTCATTGATTAAAAAGAGAATGGCTCAGAAAATCTTTGCCAGTTTGGAAGCAAGAGTACAGGGTTTTAGAGAAATTCAAGAAATTCATGGCTTTGCCATGTTGGAAAAGCCAACCATTTTTTAACTCCAAACAGTAAATGGTATGAAAAGAAAATGAAAAATGTTCTGAGAACATAAAAAAAAAAAAAAAAAAGATGTGAGGGTGTGACATTACACACATTTTTAAAACCCCCAAATGAGAAGTGTTTCAGACAAAAAATAATTAAGGATCTAGAAACAATCAAATCCTTTCAATTAGACAAAAGTACTCATGGAATAAAATGTAAGAATATTGACTATTCCACTGAAGTTATTAGGTCAACTCAAGGTATATGCAAACATAACTGAGGAAAGTGGAACCAAGATGAACATCCAAAAGCAAAATAATATGTTGCTTCTGGAAATTATATCTCAAAATGAAATTTGGGCTTGTTATTTAGCATATAGATTTCACTAGGCATTTATGAGAGATGTATTTACTACTACATGATTCACTGACAAGGGCAATAACAAAAGAAGGAAAGCTACTATTTAAGGCTCTAAATTATCTTTAGGACCATAAAAGACTAGGGACAGAGAACAAGCTGAAAATGCTACTCATCTATGCATTTCCTGATGCATGACATGATCAAGGACAAGGTAGAGAAGTGGGCAACTCCCACAGTACAATGTCATAAGAATTGATTCACTGTCAAAATTTCAAACATATATATTTGGAGGAAAACAGCTTACATTTTTATTTCAAACCACAATGTAAGACTACTTTATTATGGTTTTAACAAGTTTAATAATGTGTTTCAAATTGGCAGAGTCAAAATAAAAATTGGTTTAATTTTTCTATCATTGCCTTAAAAATGCTCTCTGCGGAATTTAAGCATAAGCTCCATGAGGGCAGGCATTTTGTCTATTTTGTTCACAGGTGTATCCTCAACAACTACAGCAATGCTTGCTACATGATAAGTGCTCAAAAATTATTCAATGACTAAATGAATCAAAAATGATCTTTCAGATTTTGTTTCATTGAGCTGTGAAGATCTCATAAATTATGAGGTACTCTCTATTATTAATAGGAACATAAAGCTTCACTTTTATAGTGTATATAAAACTTCATCACCTCCTGTACCCTCAGGGCTGACAGAAGCTGGGTTCTGGACTACAAGGAATAAAAAAGAAACATGGCCTGATTCTGAGATAGTTATCCTGTTTATCTTTAAGATCCAATCCCTCTTGTTTATTGAGCAGTAAAGAAAGAGAAAAATTGGGTAAGCCTTGCAAAGGTGCCTGAGTGTAGTTGTAACTTTTTAAAAGTTTCTCTGGACAACACTGAAGAATAGAGATTTTTTTGTAGGCTGAGTACAAATGCTGGTCCTCTCTTGGGTAAATGTGTGAGCTTTTCAGTGTGTCCTTCACGCATTCTTGCCTCACAGTTTTCTTTGACATTCCCTGTGGGACATGTCTCTGAAGCCCAATATTCTATACCCTTCAGCTGGCTGCAGGCACCTCTAACTATGCAACTGATAAGCAACATGATCAGAGTTGAAAAAATATCTGTAACACTGTGCAAAATATTCTTTGGCAATATATTAAAATATTTTTTTATATTTTATGTTCAATGGTTAAATTAGGTTTCCTTAAGAACAAAGAGCCATAGAAATTGTCAAAACTGAATCTGAGAAGTTTCATTGCATATTAAACAATGTATTGAACGAGCTCTCTTTATGTCATTGGCTACACATTACAAAACTCTTTTAACTGCTCTCTATCTCCCAATTTTGTTGAAGTGAACATACAGTTGGAAGGAGTCCTGTCTTTCATAGTCAACCTCCACTTCATTCCACTTGAGCACTTACTCATTGCATTTCTCTGGATCACATAGGGTCCTGTGGGAAATTTAGAACAAGTAACACACACACATACACACACACTCAAAATTCATACTGCTCAATTCTACGTAATCACAGTGTAAAAATCATTACTTCTTTCCTAGAGAAAATTAAGTGTCTTGAAACTTTGGAGAGTTAGCTTTACTTAAAAAGTCAGTATACTATTGCCTTAGTTAAATTGTGTTTGAGCTAATGAATAATTGTTACATTAAAATAGAGTGCTAATAAATAAATATGTCATATGCGCCTTGTCACTCACATAAGGTTTGATGCCAGAAGTAGCAGAATTTGCCTAAAGAAAGGGTCCCTTAAGCACTATAAATTAAGATAAAGAGATCAGTACAGAGGAAAGGGAGATACAGGCAGTGACAAGAAAAATGGCCCCGGTTTTCCATATGCTACCTGGTAGGGATCTCAGTTATAAGTGTTTAAATTGTGTCAAAGAAATTATAAAGCTGAAGAATATTTTTAAAAACCACAAAATGTTTGCTAATATCAAAAGTTAAGATCCTTTGGTTTGGAGAAATTCTGGGGTTATAAAACTAGAATTGCATATACTGTGGTTCAATCATAACTGAGACAAAGAAAAACAAAACAATAGAAATTGGTTGCCATGGGAAATGGTGCATTCATCAACTTCAAAGCCTAGACTCCCCCTGAACAAGGCTTAGGGGAAAGGAGTACCATCAGGGTAAACCAGATACTTTTAAACCACTGCACAACCAGGGGACATGTCTGTACTAAGTCTCACATTCATTCTAATAACATTTTGTCATCAAAAGAGGAAAGAAAAATAAAGTGTGGCTTTACATAGCAAAAACACATTTCATTGTAACATTTCCTATTTTCTAAATAGTATATTTTTTTTCTCAAAAACATAAATTTTTATAACTCCCTCATGATCCCAAAGTCCAGTGGAGAGAAAGGGGAGGATACAATGGTAGGAGGTTAAAGTTTTGTTTCCATGGTCTTCAAGGTTGATAACCTTATAGAAAGAGCTTTTATTCAGAGTAACTTAATATGCTTTTATTTTGGCCTATAACAATGCAGTTTCAAAGGTGAAAATCCAAATTGATTTCCTGAACCTTTTGAGAGTAATTGAGTTTAGAAGGCAGTCCTTAAAAGAAATTGAGATACAGAGCCTTTTAAAACACTAGATTGACGAAGCCACTGTGGGAAGCAGTATGGAGTTACCTCAAAAAATTAAAAATGAAATATCCAAGATGGCAGCTGAGTAGGTGGAAGCTAACCTCACCTCCTCCCAGGACCAAACTGGAATTACAACTAAATTATGGAACAACTATCCTGAAATACCAACTGAAGGCTAGCTGAAGAGAAGTCCTATAACCAGGACGTACAGAAGAAGCCACATTGAGACTGGTAGGAAGGGCAGAGATGTGAAAGGGCCAGGTCCTGTACCTGACTAAGGCGGCAGCTGAGGTTTCAAAGGGATACCTCAGCAGCAGCAGTGGGGGAGGGGGGTGTTATATAAGAAGCATGGGGTCTGAGCCCCAAGCTGGGCTCTCAAGCCTCGGGAACCAGAGCCAGGAAGAGGTGACCACATAACATATGACCTTGAAAACCAGCAAGGTTTCTGTCCACTACAAAGATGCAGGAATCCACTAGAGACACCAGCATCCTCTTAAAGGGCGCACACACAAAACTTCATTCATAGCCCCTCGCTCTGTGGTCCTGTGGAGCAAACTAGAGTCGCGTGAGGAGACTCTGGGGTTTATTGCCCTGGGGAGGGAGGTGATGGGGCGGTCGTCAGGATTCCTGTGCTGACTATTTCTTCTGTACTATAGAAGTCATCTTTCTGGGTTGGAGCACTCCCCTCCATGTGGCATGATCCTAGGGGAAAGAAATAGCCCCATGCTCTGGACTCCCTCTTGCCCCAAAGTGTGGAGCTTAACCAAGCTGAGGAGTACAGCCAGGGGCTTTTTCAGTGACTGAACCTAACAGGCAGCCCCAGGTGGAGACAGGAGTAGGCAGATCTCATTGGATTGCCTTGGGACTTTTGCTGATCTACCCCTGGGTCTAGCAATGGTAAAAACCAGGTTTACTGTGCATCTTGGTGATTCTTGCACATAGTAAGTCCCACCAAAGGCAGCCAAATAGTGTAGATCACTTGTAACTCCAAACAGGTTGCCCAGGGTCAGTCACAGGCAATGTCTGACATTGGCTGTACCAGAGCCCCAACCAAGAGGCCCAGAACAAATACACCTAGTGGCTAGCCTCAGACAGCATTAAAGTTGGATCCAATAAGCTTCCAAAGAGTACGTACAGAGAGCGATATAAGCAGGCATCAAACTTTAATGAGATGAATTCTACTTCATGTGGTCAGTAGCTTGCTTGTCATGGTCAAATGGAGCTTCACAGACAGCCAGACTGAGGGTTGATCCTATACACAAGTGGGCCAATAACAATCAAGACTCAATTATAACAGGAGGGCCCACATAACCCTCACACAGAACACACAGTTCAGATGATGAAGGAGACTATACCAGCAGAATCCATAGGACATCTACTACCTAAAGGAAACTTACCAAGAATAGAGGTCACAGCAGACTCTAATATGTAGAAACAAACACAAAAACGACACCTGAAATGGAAAGGCAAAGAAACGTGCTCCAAATGAAAGAAAAGAAGAAATCTCTGGAAATAGAGCTAAGTGAAATGGAGGCCAGCTATTTACTAAATATAAAGTTCAAAAAAACGTGGTTATAAGGATGCTCGACAGCATGAAAAGGGACACAGAAATCATAAAAAAGACCAATCAGAAATAAAGAATACAATATCTGAAATGAAAAATATCCTGGTAGGAATAAATGGTATGTTGGATGAAGCAGAGGGTCAAATCAGCAATTTGGAAGACAAGGTAGAAAAAAACATCTGATCGAAGAAGAAAAAAAAAAATTAAAAAATGAGAATAGTTTAAGGGACATTTGGAACAATATGAAGTGTAACAACATCCACATAAGAGGCATACAAAAAAGGGAAGAGAGAGAGAGCAAGATATTAAAAATGTGTCTGAAGAAATAATGACCTAAAATTTCCCTAACCTAGTGAAAGAAAAAGACACCAGTCCAGGAAGTGCAGAGTCCAAAACAAGATGGACCCAAAAGGCCCACACCAAGACACATCATAATTAAAATGACAAACTTTTAAGACAAAGAATTTTAAAAGCTGCAAGAGGGAGTCAGTTACCTGCAAAGGAGTTCGCACAAGATTGTCAGCTGATTTCACAATCAACATTTGAAGGCAGAGGGTTTGGCAAGAAAAGTGATGAAAAACAAAGACCTACCACCAACACCATTTAAACCAGCAAGGCTATCATTTAAAATTGAGGGAATTCAAGCCCTGGCTGAATAGTTTAGTTGTTTAGAGTGTTGCCCCAAAACACCAAGATTATGGGTCTGATCCCTGGTTAGGGCATATATAATAATCAACTAATGAATGTATAAAAAAGTAGAACAAGAAGTCAATGTTTTCCTCTCTCTCTCTCTCTCTTCTTCTCTCTCTGAAATGAAAGAAAGAAAGAAAGAAAGAAAGAAAGAAAGAAAGAAAGAAAGAAAAGAAAGAAAGAAAGAAGATAGATATTGAAAGAGAAATAAAGACCTTTCCAGACAAGAAAAAACTAAGGAGTTACCACTAAACCAGCAATATAAAAAAAATAAATAAATGTTAAATGTCCTGCTTTTAGAAGAAGACATAGTCAAAGACAAAGAAAAAGGAGGAGGAGGGGAGATGGAAGAGCAGAAAACGAAAAAGAAGAGGAAAAAGAAGAAGATGACAGAGGAACACAGTTAAAAAAATAAAATGGGAATAAATGTCTTATCAATAAGCACTTTAAATAAAATGGCTTAAATATTCTAGTCAAAATGAATAAGAAAGTAATACCAGTATATATATGCCATATATCTATATATATAGATATAGATATATATATAAATAAAACACTGTCTACAAGAGACCTACCTCAAAATGAAAAGTAAAAGGAAGAAAAAGGGTATTTCATGAAAAGGAAAATTAAAAATAAAACCCAGGGTAGCAATATTTACTCATATATCTCACAAAGCAGACTTTAAAATAAAGTCTATAATAAGAGACAAAGAAGAACACTACAAAATGATAAAGAAAGCAAAACAACAAGAGGATATAACCCTTGTAAACATTTACACACCCAACATAGGAGCACCTAAATATGTAAAGTAAATATTGATGGACATAAAGGGAGAAATTGACATTATTAAAGTCATAGTAAGAGATTTTAACACCCTATTACATCAAATGATAGATCTTCCAGACAAAAAAATCAACAAGAACATAGTGACCTTAAATGACACTCCATTTCAGATGGATTTAATTGATATCTTCTGATCATTTTTCCCCAAAGCAGCATAATATACAACTTCTCATATACATATGGAAGATTTTCTAGGACAGACCACAGATTAGAGCACAAAACAAGTCTCAGTAAATTTAATAAGACTGAAATAATGTTGAGCATCTTTTCTGATTATAATGGTATAAAAGCTAGAAATCAATCACAAGAAAAAATTGAAAAACAAACGAATGCATAGTAGTTAAATAACATGTTACTAAACAATGAATGTTATAACAGTGAGATCAAGGAAGAAATCAAATGAATATGAGAACACAACAGCACAAAATCTACTGGACACTGCAAAAGCAGCCCTAAGAGGGAAATTCATAGCATTACAAGCCTATCTAAAGAACCAAGAAAATCTCAAATAAATAATCTAATTTTACATTTAAAGAAACATGAAAAAAAACCAACAACAAACAAAGCCCAAAGTGAGTCAAAGGAAGGGAATAATAAAGATCAGACCAGGAATAAACAAAGCAGAGTCTAAAAAAAAATACAAAAGATCAATAAATCCAAAAGCTAGTTCTTTCAAAAGACAGGCAAGTTTTACAAACCTCTAAGCAAACTCATCAAGAAAAAGAGAGGATCCAAGTAACTGATATTAGAAATGAAAGAAAGGCAACTGATACAAAAGAAATAGAAAAGATTGTAAGAAAATCTTATGGTATAATATTATGATATAATAGATAAATTCATTGAAATATATAATCTTCAAAAACTCAATCAAGAAGAATTAGAATCTGAATAGACATAGTAAATCTACTAAAACTGAAGTGGTGTTAAAAAAAAACAACTCCCAATAAACTGTGGTTCCTGGATTGGTTGGTTTCATAGGCAAGCTTTACCAAACACTTGAGGAAGAACTAATGTCACTTCAAAATATTTCAAAAAATTCAAGAGGAAGGAAAACTCGCAAGCTCATTTTATAAAGCTAGCATTATCTTAATTCCCATGCTAGATAAAGATATTGCAAAGAAATAAAATTATAGGTCAATATCTCTGATGAACTTAGATGCTAAAATCCTTAATAAAATATTAGCAACCCAAATAAAGAAATACATTAAAAATATCATACACTGTGATCAAGTAAGAGCTATTCCTGGATAGCAAGGTTGGTACAAGATTTGCAAATCAATAAACATGATACACCCCTTCAAAAAATAAAGGATTAAAAACCACATGATTATATTCATAGGCTCAGAAAAAGCTTTTTATGAAATCCAGCACACATTTATGGTAAAAACTCTCAGCAAGGTGGGAATATAGGGGACATACCTCAACATAATTAAGTCCATATTTAGCAAACACATATAACATCATACTCAATGAGCAAAAATTGCAAGTGTTTCACTTAAGATCAGGAAAAAGATAGGGATGTCCACTTTCATCACACTTACTCAACAGAGTATGTAAAGTCCAACCCATAGAAATCAATCAAGAATAAAAAATAGAAGGCTTATGAATTGCAAAGGAAGAAGTAAAATCATCATTTTTTGCAGAAGACATAATATATAGAGAGAACCCTGAAGATTTTACCCAAACCACTACAAGATCTGATACATGAATTCAGTAAAGTAGCATGATACAAAATAAATCTCCAGAAATCAATTGTCTTTTTTAACATCAGTAATGAACTATCAAAAAGGGAAATTAATAAAACAATCTTATTCACAATTGCTTCAAACAGAATAAATACCTAGGAATAAATTTAACGAAAACATGAAGGACCTGTACGTGTAAAAGTATAAGACACTGAAGAAAGAATTGAAGAAGATACAAATAAGTAGAAGCATATACCATGTTCATGAATATGAAGACTTAACATAACTAAAATGTCCCTATTACCCAAAGCAATCTATAGATTCATCCTAATTCCCATAAAGATACCATGGCATATTTCACAGAACATTAGCAAATATTCAAAAAATTAATATGGGACCACAAAATACCCTGAATAGTAACTGTGATGTTGAGAAAAAAGAACAAAGTTGGAAGAACCACAGTACCCGATATCAAAATATACTACAAAGCCATAGTAATCAAAACTGCATGTTACTTGCATAAAAACAGACATATAAATCAATGGAACAGAAGAGTCTAGAAGTAAAACCATGCCTTTATAGTCAATTAATACTTGACAAAGAAGGCAAAAACATACAATGTAGTAAAGATAGTCTGTTCAATAAATTGGTGCTGGAAATGTTGGACAGACATGTTCAAAAAACAAAATTAGATCATGTTCTTATATCAAATACAAGAATAAACTAAAAATGGAATAAAGACTTAAACACTAGATTTGAAACCACAACATCCTAGAAAAAATTCATACACAGTAGAACCTTGAATACTTCTCATAGCAATATTTTTTCTAACATATTTCCTTGGGTGAGGAAAAGAAAAGAAAAACTAAATAAATGGAACTACACCTAAGTAACAAGTTTTTGCACAGCAAAGGAAAGCATCAACAAAATGAAAAGCAACACACTGAATGGGAGAATATGTTTGCTGATACATCTAATATGGAATCAATATCCAAAATTTATAAAGAATTTACAAATCTCAACAATAACAACTATCCAATTAAAAAATGAGCAAAGAACCTGAATAGTCTTCTCCAAATAGGACATACAGATGGCCAATTGGCATATGAAAAAAATACTCAGTGTCACTAATCATCAGAAAGATGCAAATTAAAACCCAATGAGATATCACCACACACTTGTCAGAATGTCTATCATCAATAAATCAACAAACAACAAGTGTTGGGGAAGATTTGGAGAAAAGGGAGCCCTCATGCACTATTGGTTAGACTTCAGATCGGTACAGCCACTGTGTGAAGCAGTAAGGAGTTACCTCAAAATATTTAAAATAGAACTTATGACCCAGTGATTCTATATCTTGAAATTTATCCAAAGAAACGAAAAGCACTTATTTGAAAGAATATGTGCACCCCTATTTTATTGTAATATTGTTTACCATAGACAAGATTTGGAAGCAGCCCAAGCATCCATCAATAGATGAGTGGAGAAAGAAGCTGTGGTACGTTTACCCAATGAAATACTACTCAGTCATATTAAAGAAGGAAATCTTACCCTTTGTGACAGCATGGATGGACCTGGAGAGTATTATGCTAAGTGAAATAAACCAGTCAGAGAAAGACAAGTCCCACATGATTTCACTCATGTGAGGAATATAATGAACAAAATGAACTAAGAAACAAAATAGTGACAGACTGATAGACAGCAGGCTGACAGCTATCATGTGACAGGGAATAGAGTAATTGAACAAAAAAAGGAAAACAAGAGAAGAAAACTCATGGACACAGACATTGGAGGGATGGTGGTGTAAGAGAGGTGGAAAAGGGCATAGGAGGGATAAATGGTGAGCAACAGAGACTTGATTTGGGGTGGTAAACACACAGTGCAGTGTACAGATGACGTGTGGTACAGTAGTGCATCTGAAACCTGTATAATTTTGTCAACCGTTGTCACTCCAATGAGTTCAGTAGAAAGAAAATAAAAATGGAACTGTCTTATGATAGCAATTCTACTTCTAGGAATATATCTGAAGAACCCCAAAACACTAATTTAAAAGCATACATGTGGTCTGCCTAGAAAAAGTCCAGCCATTTTCAATGTAATGTGGATGGTTTGCATAATATTGATGTAACCAAGGAGAGTGGACTGGAGTGCACATGTATGAACGATGATGACTTCACTGTACTAGTCAGTGGGGGCAGCAGACAACATTGAGTGAGCACATATACTGACTGTATGGTCATCATATTCAAAATGACTGAGAAAGTAGAGCAATGAATCTGCATCAAATTGTGTGTTAAGCTTGAACATTCCTCCACAGAAACTGTTCAGATGATTCAGAAGGTCATGGCTACAGGCAACTGGTGATTAGCACCTTCACCATGACAACATGCCTGCTCATGCATCACATCTCATACAGAGATTTTTAATGAAACATCAAATCACTCAGGTGACTCTGCACCCCCTACAGCCCAGATTTGGTGCCCTGCAACTTCTGTCTTTTCCAAAAACTAAAATCACCTTTGAAATGGAAGAGATTTCAGACCATCAATAAGATTCTGGAAAATAAGACAGGGCAGCTGATGGCAGTTGGGTGAACTGTATGAGGTCCCAATGCACCTTCTTGGAAGGAGACTGAGGCATCACTGTCCTATGTGCAATGTTTCTTGTATCTTATATCTTATTCAATAAGTGTCTCTCTATTTTTCATATTACATGGCTAGATATCTTCTGGACTGACCTCATCATATGTAGCTCTGTGTTCATTGCAGCATTAATTTACAATAGCCATGATTTGGAAGCAGCCCAAGTGCCAATCAATAAATGAATGGATAAAATAGCAGCAGTATGAAATATACTCAGCTGTAAAAAAGAAGGAAATCTTACCATCTGTGACAGCATGGAATTAACTACAGAGTATGATTCTTAGTGAAATAACCAAGTCAGAGAAAGACAAGTACCATATGATTTCACTTATATGTGGAATCAAATGAACAAAATAACAAACAAAATAGAAACAGACTCATAGATACAAGAGAATAGGCTGACAGCTGTCAGAGGGGAGTGGAGTTGGGGCCTAAAAAAGGTGAAGGAATTAAGCAAAACAATATCCATAGACACAAATAAACAAAAGTATGGTGATTACCGAAGGGAAAAGAGGGTTGAGGAGAGGTAGAAAAGGGTAAAGCGGCGGGGGTAAATAGTGATGGAAGGAGACTTGACTTGGGGTAATGAACACACTATACAATATACAAATGATGCATTATCAAATTATAAAAAAAATTAAAATAAAACAATGGCAACAAATGCCTCTGACAGCATTTGTTATTGCTGACTACTTCCTCCTTCTAAAAATACATTTTCCATTTGATATGATGGTTAATATTCTGTGTCAATTTATTTCATTGGGCTAAGGGATGTCCAGGAAGAAATAAAACATTCTTTCTGGGTGTGTCTGTGAGGGTGTTTCTGGAAGAGATTAATATTTGAATCAGTAGACTGAATAAAGAATATCTAGCCTCACAATGTTGGCAGGTACCATCCAATCCAATGAGAGTCCAACTAGAACATATAGGTGTACAAAGAGCAAATTCCTTCTTTCTTCTTGAGCTGAGACATCCATTTTGTCCTGTTCTCAGACGTTGGTGGTCCTCTTGTATACCTATTTCTCTACCTCCATTTCTATGACCCTTTCTCTATCTCTTTCTCTATCTCTGTCTCTACTTTTTAAACAGGACATGCCACCGTTTTCCTTCTTATATTCCTAATTGGTTCTTTTCAGCTTTTTTCTCTGTGTTGTTCTGTCCTTGCAACACTCTGAATATTAAGTTATCCCAATAGCTAATTCTCCATCTATACTTAACCTATTAATTGATTGTGTAAAATGTGGCTTTAAATGCAATTGATAAGGTATGACTTCCAAAATAAATATACTCAGTTTAGAGCACTTTGGGGTTCAAGCACATGTACCTAATTGCCAATGTATGGTCTCCTTGGATACAGAAAGGACATCTCACTCTACATGACAATGCTAATTTTTTTCTCCCTCTCAAACCTGCCACTCTCTCAGTCTTCCTCTTATCAAATGGCATGATCATTAATCCAGTTTTTGTGAAAATCTAAGAAACTACCTACTTCTCCTCTCATTCTCCTTCATTCTAAATTCATTATTACCTTATCCCCCATTATATTCACAGGTGTTACCCCCCCAAACCACTTGCACTTCTAATTTCATATCAGTGTCTATGTATTGAAGGACTTGGACTCAAACACTCTCCATAGCCTATAAGATTGTCAAGGATCTGACACCAATCTACTCCAACAACTAATTACATACCACTCTCTCATATTCTTGTCATTTCTAAAAAACAAACAAACAAGCAAACAAAACATTAGCTCTTTTCCTTTACTTTTGTATTTTTCACCAATGACATGATCAGAGCTCAGCTCAAACTGAGGTAGTTAGCCAGAGAGAAATTTCTTGTTGCAGGTGTGTCCAGTCTTCATAAGAACAGAGATATACTATGTTAAATTACAATTTGTTTTCTAGATTTGTGCTAGCCTTTCATGTCCCCAACAAAAATTTTTGTATTCTGCATTATTAACCTGCCCTGTGTGAATAATGATTTTGAGAAATTAATAATAATGAAGCTCTTTCCTTATTTAGATTATGCAATTGGGGGTAAAAGACAAGCTATAGTAAATGAAATTGAGAATCTCTCTTGGTCAATAATTTGGAATGTAGGTCTCGTCCTCTTAGTTTCTAGTTTGACAGACTATGTGGTGAGGAAAGAAAAAAAGGCTAACATGAGCCTTTGGAAAGGTTGACCTAGCAGGAAATGAAATCAAATGCTGAAGAAGCTTTTTAGGATCCTATAAAATGTTAAACTTACTATAAATTTCTTATTGCACCACAAAAGCATAAGCGTAATAAATCAAATCATTTTGGAGAGCTCCAGGTCTAACTTTTAGAACTGATAATAAATGTGGATTTTGCACATAGATTTTTAAGTTTTGGCACTCAAAATGGTGTAGATAAACAATGATGTCAGAAGGAGACTTTTAGAGTTTACAGCATTTGGAATGAAACCTCTGGTTTCCTGGTGCCTAGTGTTTCATGACTCTGGGACTCTGTACTCTTCTTGGTTTAAAGACACTCAATGAATGCTTTAGCTATTATAACTATTGCAAGTCTATTCAAAAAGGAGAACTCTGAATATATTTTTGGTTACTATCCGTTCTATGATTGTAAGTCATGTTTTAGTTTAAATGCATCAAACATTTTATCTATATCCACACTGTCCAATAGATTAGCCACTAGCCTCATGTTTTTTGTGCTCTTGAAATGTAGAAGGCCTGAATTGAGATATTCTGCAAAAATAAAACACATGCTCTACTTTTGAAGCTTTCTAATAAAATATGTGCAAGGTAGAACAAAAGTAGGTTTCCAGTTGTTCATATGAACAATAATACAATGATAAATAAATAATAATACAAGAATAACTCGGTGTTTTGCATACTCACAACTCTAAACCTTTTGCCCCACTCTGTATGTGTAAATATATGTATATATATTTATATACTCAATAATTTATGAACAATTTAGATACTGACTGCATGTTGAAATTATTATATTTTGATATATTTTATTAAATAAAACTACTAAAATCTATTTAACCTGCTTTTTAAAATTCTTTTAAATGTGGCTACTAGAATATATAAAATAAATTACACTTACATTACACTTCTATTGGACATGTGTAGTCTATATATCTTTTTTTTTAACTTCATTTTATTTATTTTTAGAGAGAGTGAAAGGGAGGGAGAAAGAAAGGGAGAGAAACATCAATGTGCGGTTGTCTCTCACACTCCCCCTACTGGGGACCTGGTCCACAACCCAGGCATGTGCCCTGACTGGGAATCCAACAAACACCTTGGTTTGCAGTCTGGCACTCAGTCCACTGAGCCATGTCAGCCAGGGTAATTTTTAAAAAATACTCTTCTACATGGTTAGATAGCCCAAACTATGCCTATCTATTAAAGCTTTTAATAAATTGCCAGTTAGGTTCTCCCTTATTTAGTCTGCAAAATATGAAAAGAAACAAGGATGCAGGAAAATGATTCCATTCTTAACCATTGTAATACTCTATTGTCTTGAGGAACACTCTGTCAACAAAAACAGAAAATTCTTTGTAGTATCTTATTCTTCGAACCTACTCTTTGAAACATTTAATTCTAAATTATAATGAATATACTACTAGCTCTCAGTTATTAATGCTCATTTAAATATTTACCTTGCCTTTTTTTCATTTTATTTTGAACATTTGCAAGTTTATAGAAAAAAAATAAAAGAAAACATATCAAACACCCATATACCCAACTCTTAAATACTACCATTAATACCTTTTTTTAAATCATGAAGTATCTATTGAATGTTTACCATGTATTAGGTTGCAGGGCTACAATGGTGAAGCAGTGAGAGCTTTGCAATTTCAATGAAGGATGGGGTCTAAAAGGAAGATAAACATAAAGCACAGACACATAATTGCAACTTTTGATAAATACTAGAAGACAAAAGCAGTTACTCTCTGCTTTTTCTATCTGCCTCAGAGATAGTTACTCTCTGAGGATGAGCCTGGGTGGCTGAGGAGGAGGAGCAGTGAAGTTGGAGGAATAATCAAGATAGAAAGAACAGCTTGCAAAGAAAAGTTCGAGGCAGCAAAGAACTTGGCAATTTTGAGGATGGGAAAATGTCAGTAAGCCCTGAGTACAGCAAGCAAGGGAAAGATGACAGAAGCTGAAGACAGAGAGGTATGAAGGAACTGACCTTGATGCCTGAGGGAAGGAAAGAGGTATTCTACCTTTTTATTTGCTTTTATAAATTGGGTATTTTCTCTCATATTATTTTTAAAACTCACTTTCTGTTTCTGAATCTTTAGCCCCTTAAAAAATTAGGTCTCCTAGCAACAGTTTCTCTTAGTTTTACTTCATTTGAGAATGCCTTTATTTCCCCCCATCATAACTGAGTAGAGTAAACATCTTGTTAGAGTTTACTCACCTTCTGGAATCTGTAGATGATGCCTAATTGGGGGATTTTTCAGCCATTTTTCTTCAAATACTTTGTCAGATCTACCCTATTTCTTCCTCTCCTTCTGGGACTCTGATGATATAAATGTCAAATCTTTTGTTATAATCTTACAGGTCCCAAAGCTCTGTTCCATTTTTTTTAAAGTCTATTTTCTTTCTGTTGTTCAGATTGGATGTTTATTGTTCTACCTTCAAGTCCCCTCATTCTTTCCTCTCTCTTCATTAGGTCACTGTATTGATCAGCTCTAAAATTTCCATTTGGTTCTTCTTCATATCTTTTGTTTCTTTTCTGAGAAGGCCTATTTTTTTTTATTTGATTCAAGTATATTTATTTTGATAATTGTTGCTTTAATATCCTTGTCAGATAATTCTTGGTGTTGGCATCTGTTGATTGCTTTTTCTAATTCAAGTTCAGATTTTCAAGGTTCTTGGTGTGATAAGTGATTTTTTATTATGTCCTGAACATTTTAGGTTATTAGTTATAAAACTCCAAATTTTATTTAAATTATCTGTTTAAAAAGCCTTTTCTGACACCATGCCAGCAAGGAAAGGGGGCCAGTATCTTGTTACTACCAAATAGGGTAAAAGACCGGATTTCGAACTCTCCCCTCATCTGTGTCACAGGGATTAGGAGGCAGGTCCCCACCACTGTGCAGGGTGTACTGAGGCTCCCCACCAGGTTTTCACTGACAGGGAGAGCAGGAGTGTTCATTACTGCTCCACAGGCCCCGCTCCTCCCATGAGCCGTGGTGAAAGGCCTGACTCTGCATGAGGCCACCCCTAATGCCATTCTAGCAGATCTTAGGGAAAGAGATCCTCATTACATGTGGGTCAGTCTAAGTTCTTACTTTGTCTGCTGGACAACTTAGGGTGGGGAGGGAGACAGAAATTATTATCCAGTGGTGATGACAGTCCCAGTTCTTCCTTCAGCCTTCGGTGATACAACTCTGGCTTCAGGGCAGGAGTGCCTCGTTACAGTCAGCCAAGCGTGGAAATCTCGGCCCTCGTGGGGACTCTGCTCACAAGAGCTAGAGTGGGCCCACAGCCTATCCTGTGGTGTTGGGCCAGATTATGGCAGCTGTTACCTAAATGTTGTCTGTCTTGGTTTGCTGTCTTTTCCTGATTCTTTGACTAGACAGAGGAAGATTTCGTTGAAGCATTTCTTGTCTTTACCTCTTAGTGCTTTTGGTTTTCTGATTCTTTACCACGGAATTAATGATATATGAGAACAACAACAACAACAACAAAAACAAAACCCCAGGGAACACACTGTATGTAATTCCTTTAACCAAAGGTCCTACACTGTCTGCAGTCTTTTCTCCAAATTTCAGAGTATTATTAAATTTGTTTTATACAATAACCTATGCCCACGGTTTTCAGTTACACATGACAGGAGGAATAGGGGAAAGTGCATCTATTCCATCTTCTTGAAAATACTGACTTTCAAAACTATTTTGAGAATCAGAGACTACTAATTAATTATTAAAATAAATAATTTCCCCACATGTACATAAAAGAAGGTAAGTTTTCTATATATTTATACCCTTTTGCATAGCTTTTATGTAAACAACTAGAGACTTTTTTGATTATCAGAATTATGTCCCATTTTTTCCATAATATATAAAAAGAGAAGGCTCTATTAAATATTGATTACATAGTTTTGTTTGCACAAATGTTTTACCTTATCAAAGACATTGCTGTATATATAATTCTAAACTACTTTATCTATAAAGTCAATATTTAAATGGATCATATTTAGAAATGATATTCATAAAATCATTTTCAAGGTAATAATTTTGAAAATATATATTACGAAGGGACCTCCCCAAAAAAACCCCAGAATATCTTCTGGGCGGCAGGCTCTTGTAGTACAGGCTTTCCAGGCCAGGTGAATCTTCTAGGAACCCATCTGCAACAGTGTACCAGATGGCGTTGTTGTGAGAGGCTGCATTTGGCTTTAGAGAATTTCTTTTGAAAACTCTTTCAGTGTCTTTGCCTGTTTCATGATGGGTGACTTACAAGTGCACCTGCCCACACCACTCTGAGTGTTCAGTAGTATCTGACCAAAAATGGCATGAAACCCATGGCCCCCCTCCCCATTCACTTGATCTTGCCCTGAACAACTGTTTTTTTGTGAGTCTCCGGATTAAAAAAGTCCTCAAAGGGAAATGTTTTTACAATGTGGAAGATGTGAAACAAAAAATGGCAGAAGCACTAAAATGCATCAAAGTCAACAAGTTCAAAAACTGTTTTGAGCAGTGGAAAAATGTCTCAATAGGTGTTTTGTACCAAATGCAGAGTACTTCAAAGGCGACTGAAGTTTAAACATGTAAGAATAAATACACAATTTTTTATCAATAAATTCCATTTTTTGGGTCCCCCTCATATTATGATTTTACTATGTTAGTAAAAACTTTAACATTACTTTTTTTCTCTATATAATGGGTAACTTTAATACCTGCTTTAAAATTTCAAATTTAATTACATTGTATATATTGTAACATTAGGCAATTAATATTTTTATTCTCTATTTCATTATACTATTTGTTTACTCATAGCTATCAAAGTCTTTGTGAAAAAATGGAAGATCCCTGAGACTTGGTTCTTATGGGAGGTATGTCTATTAAAGACTGGAAAAGGAAGAAAAGTGAAATATGAATAAAAGGAGAATTAACCAAGGAAACATTGATACCCAAATTTGTACTTTGGGCAACTGGGGCTAGATCCATGGACCTCTTGGAGGCCATACAAAACCTGATCATATGTGCCCAGCCCCAAAACAGGGAAAATGTGTTTTTTTATTCATTGATCCCCACCGGTTACTGGTTGTGAGTTGAACCTGCGGTATGAACTCCCTAGCATCTCTCATGAAAGCAGTTTCAGGTATCACAGAAGAAATTCACGGAAAGTAGGAGAAGCATAAAGGTGATGTGTTCAGGCTCCTGATTCTGTGTACCGCTCTGAAGTGAGTATAAGTAAAATGTGGACTAATCAAATAAACAACTGGCATAAATATGCACTTATGTGTTTGGAACAGAGTCAGAATTCCTCTACCTTTGCTTAGAGAAACTCCAACTTAGGACAAAGATACTTCAAGTTTCGTTTCAGACAGATTACTGTTTAGGTTTTGAAATTTTAAGATTATAGAGTCCACCCCACCATGTATTAGCTCTCTCTAAACAGTTGGTCTGCTGTAAAAAAAATTAAAATTAAATTTCAGCATTGTAAGAAACCACAAAGCTATTTCAGTTATTTCCTTAGTTAAGGGTACACATGATAGTTGTTTTTAGTCTTTACTTAAATACTTCAAAAACATTACAATTAATTTCATCAGTGGATAATTTTAATAGTTATACTTAAATACTGTGTACTACTAGTTATACTTAAATATTGTTGAACTCCTAAATTTTGCATATATTATGCACATACAACAGGTAAATACGAAAGGGTTTAACTCCCTCAGAAAATTCTCATACATCAACTAATTTTTATTTACCTGATATTTTTGTTATCCACATTTTGGATAAAACATCATTTTCATCCTGTCTCTGACCCTTTAACCATACAAACACAAGTCCATAACCGCATTTGACACCTGATTACAACCTCCTTCAGCCATTGTCCTAGGCCTTTCCTACTGGTATTTACATGTGCCCACTTGGACCCTCCGTCTGGACAACTCTGAACTCAGTCTCTTTTCCAGCAGTTCCTATCTCATGATCTCTGGATTTCTTCTCCATGGCTAGGTTGTCCCTGCCACTTGGTTCTAGACATTTCCAAAATGACTTTTGTTGCTTTCATCACTGTAGCTTTCTCCTGGGTCTTTTCACACTGACTACTATTCCTAAGCTTCCAGGTTGTGGACCTGTTCCCTCAGGATCATGGGGAGTCTTACCAAGCCCTGGGGTTAAAGAAGGTGGGAAACAAATAGTGGTTTCCGAATGTCCATATAGATTTAAGCAAGTTGAGGATACAAGTCTTTTCTCAATAATTTATTGCTTTATTTCATCTTCTCTGGAAAAGAGTATAAATATTACCCCTACCCCGGTATATTTTTATGTCAACAAGTGTTATAACACAGGGTAGTATGTTTTCTTTTCATGTATACATTCCAAGTTCAGGGTACATATTCAATAATTAAGAATATGAAATTATACCTTCATTTTCTGTTTTTCAATAATTTTTACCTCTTCATAACTATGACTGAGGTTAAAGAAATACTTTAAATTAATAAAAAACATGCACACTCACACAAATGCACAGGTGCATACATGTAAAAGCTTCCCCCTTCACTACAATTAAATTGACCTATGCACTTTGCTCAAATAGTTTAATACACTCCGAAACTGATATTTAGGTTACTGCCTACATATTTTGCCCTTTATTCTCTTTTGCTCTTTTACCCAGAGGAGTCTATCATGAGACCATGTACAGAAATATCAAGTAAAATGTATCATAAAAAGGAACTCTAAGAACCTAGTGACCTAAAAAAATTGTTACTTTCGAAGCTAATGACCTAAAAATGCCTTTAAATCGAAGAGCATCTAGTATAGCAAAGAGACCTTCAAAATGGACTTGTAAGCACTGATCCAGATAGAAGATTAAATAGCACAATATAGTAAAAAGCATGAGGTAAAATGGAGTTGAAAATTTTCACCCCATACATGTATTTCACTCTGCAGCTGCTCCTCCCTCCCTCCTTTCCTTCCTTCCTTCCTTCCTTCCTTCCTTCCTTCCTTCCTTCCTTCCTTCCTTCCTTCCTTCCTTCTTTCTCTCTTTATTACAGTATTTTATAGTCTCTTCTTGTTTTGGTGTTAAACCAGTTTACACTTTTTTCCTATATTCAAAGAAACTGTAATAAGATATTGTATATAATGAACCAAATATCAATTTGTGGGCATAAAATTTATCATCATACTATGCTAACTAGGCTTTTTTATGGGCTCATGAATCTGAGTAATAAATGCAAATTATTTTTGTATGCTTATACACATATAGTTCTATACTAAAATTATTTTTCATAATAATTCTAATAATAAACTTCTAAAGTAATTTTTAGGCTTATCTGGTCTTTATATGTCTGATTATCAGGATACATTAAATTTTCATGTTGGCCATAGTGAATTAAACCACTGACCTTTCATTCTTTAGTCGATAAAATATTGACAGTTTTTACAACCAAGTGACCAAGCCAAAAGGAGAAATCTACAACAGTTAGCTAAAGAATAAATCAATAAATGAAGTTCTTATTAATGTTCAGAATGACAGTTTTATTTCATTTGACTGGAGAAAACACAGTTGTTATGTATGCCAGAGGTCAACCATGCATACTGAATTCGAATCTGCAATTTCTTTAGATCAAAAAAAACTTGAAGCTTAGAAATTCATTTTTAAACAGATATATTATCCCCAGTGTACAGTTCAATAGACTTCATTAGAAATTATGGATGAACAGTTACAATTCTGACAGAGACCACAGGCTTATTTATATACAACTTCAATAAGCTGATGTTATTGCACAAAGTCCATTTTCTGTTTCCATAATCAGATGGTTACTTTTCCTCCTACTTCCTGCCATAATTAAATAAATATTATTTATTATGCAATTTTTCAGTGCCTCTCAAAAAAGCTTAATAAAGATCTACATCCAGCCTCAAAATTAAACCTAATTAGAAATCAGTTTGTTTCAGATTTTCTATTTTAAGGTTGCTAGAGGAAGTGAACAAATATATTTATTTCATTTCTGATTTTGATTGTCACTTACTAGATATAAATAATTTGTTTTTGAAGTTTGACAAGTACTTCCTCCAACAAAGTTTGGTATATTTTTATTCATTTTCATGATTTCTTATCACTGAATAGAAAACCAGTTCATATTCATTCAAAACAAATTGGTTGACACAGAAACTATTTCACCCATAATTCTGTTAGGTAGGATAGTGAGCAAACTAAGGCAGGGAGAAGGAGGAAGACATGTCTCACCCATTGATTCTGCAGCCCTGAGCCCAGTCAGATAAGATCGCCAGGCGTTCAGAACCTCACAAGTAGATAGCACACGGGGAAGAGAGTCCTTGAAATTCTGTATCCCGGGAAAGCAAACCTCTGAAGCCACTTTATTAACTAAGACGAAAGAGCCTTTATTAGCTGAGAAAAAAAAAGGCTTTTGTAGCTGTACATTATTTCCAAGGTTTAGAAGGGGGAGAAGGAGGGGTACCTAGAAGCTGACTAAAGTATATAAACCCTGAACCCCAATAATTGGGGCCCTCAGATTCGCTGAGTGACTACTTGTAATCTTGGCTCAAGTGTATAAAACGAACTTACTAAGGACTTTTTTCCCTCTATACATGGGACATTTAGACTATCTGGGTGCCTGCCTGTAGTTTCGGGCTCATGTGTTTCATAAATAAACTTTCTCTCTCATTTTTACTATATGTGTTGTCTCTTGCTTGAATTCATCTCATGTGAACAAGACAAGAACTGAGGAGAGGCAGGGATCTCCCTGACTCGGGTTTTTCCAGTAACAATTCCATGTCCTTGAGTAAAATACTTTCATCATTTTTGCATAAATATACATGCTGTAATTACCGCACATTCTATTTTTGGGTTTGTTTTCTAAACTTGTGTTCTCCAGTCACAAATAGTATTCTACAACCTGACTTTGAATAATTTCAAAAAATGCGATTTACATATGCAATATCATATTTACAGAAACTTAGTTTCTAATTTTGTACAGTATTGTTGACATTCATATTGTGATGCATATCTTTATAAAGAGTTTGAAATTTTCTATTCTTTTTACAACTATAAATTTCTACATGAGTGTATTCTGTTTTAAAGGGCGTACATTATTTTCAGAGTTTTTCATTCCCATTTTCACTTGATTTCCAGGTGTTTTTACCAGTTTAAACTCCTCTAGCAGTGTCATATCATGTCTTTATGTGCTGTATTACACTGGCAGATAAAGGGATAGCTAGCTCCAAAAATAAAGCTAAATCCCCCGATTTATTAGGCAGTACATAGTATTTTAATATTTAATTTCATATTTTTACTGCAAGTGATTTTAAACATTTTTATATTGCTATATATTGATAAATTTTCCTGTGTAAAATGTTTATTTATATTATTTGTCAAATTATTTTAGAAGGATTTCTCTTACTGGTTGTCAATTTATGCCAATTTTTATTTTAGCAATGCTAAAATATGAGTAATACATCTATCATATGTAATATACCAGTTTTCTTTCTTTGTCCTTAAACGTTTATATTCTTATTTCTAAGAATGTGCTCTTTAAATTTTATTTTATGCCTTACACCTTTTTTCCTGTCCTTTTAATGTACTTCAGGGACATAATCTAGTTACATTTTTAAAGGGTTATATTTTTATTCTATAGCAAGTCACCAAAGAAGGGTTAAAGGAAAAATAACCAATTTTACCATTTGGTTTTTACTCAGCTCCAAAGGTTAATGTACGTTTTCATAAGGTCTGCTTTAAACTTTGACCACAGATAATAATTGAACATGAACTCTAGATTCTTTTCAGATTAAGTGCGGAGTGAGGAAAAAGCATAATATATTTCAGAGACAAGTCATTTCTGGAACAATAAATAGCTAAAGAGAGCACTTAGGAATGAATTAAAAGAAATTTGATTCATTTTATACTTCAGCATTGCAGAAGTATATTAAGTAGTTATTGCTAAAAATCACCATTGATGAAGAGTCTTGAATTTCTGCTACTGACAGTAATATATATGAACTAAGAATTGACCCCTACAGTCTAACAATGTGGCTTCTAAATTGTCTGTATCAAAACAAGAGGATCCTTTAATGCAGCAAAAGGAACTGGATTAGCTCTGGAACAGGACAGATACATTTCCCTTAACAAACTCTTGCTAATATTCTTCGGAGTCACTTGTTCATTCAGGACTGAGAAGTAAAACTTAACTGAATTAATGATTCTTAATATTGTGCCATGGAAAATTTCCAAGGCAGGGAAGGGTACCGCCTCACCATAAGTTAAAACTGCTATATCTAGCATTTTGAGGAGTCTAATCGTACTTGTACACAAAATTGTCTCTATGTAGAAGGGACTGACCTAGTCAAAAGTTTGGTTTACAGATTATTACCATAAAGGTAATCACAATTAACAAATAATGCATGCTTAATTAACATATATGCAGCTCTGCATTCAGCATGTTACATGGGGTTGCTTAATTGTTGTTCTAAATATCCCTATGATGTAATTCTACATTTATATGCATTTTATAGATTAGAAAATTGAGACCTGAAAAGCCAAGTAAAATGAATAGAGAAAATAATGAATGAATGAATGAATAGATCTTTCTGACCTGAGAACAAATGCTTTCAACCTGGATGATTCCTTTAAAATATTTGCAAATAAGTTGCTATAATTTAAAATATTTCTGTATTGTTCTGTTCTCTTTAAGGGTTTCCCTGAGACATTTATAATTTTTAAACCTTCCCTACCCCCATAGATTGTCTTCATCCTACTTGGCCTGCATGTAATATTTTGACTCCATATACCTCAGGTAAAAAAAGTATATATATATATATGGTCATTAACATTAATACCTTTGACACAACCTGATGCAAAGATAACTCATGATAATGGCTTTTAAAGTAATTTTATTTTATTTTAAACTATCCAAATATCATTTGTTATTACACCAAAGCTTTTAATAGTTTTCTGTGTCAACTGGGATTGGCTATAATCCCCAGCTATTCTATCAAACATGAATCTTGGTGGGATTATAAGGGCATTATTCTCATATGGTTAACATCTACAATCAGTTGACTTTTAGTAAAGGAGGCTTTTGGTTGATAACAGGATTGGGCATCATCTAATCAACTGAAAGTCCTTAAGAACAAAACCTAGGTTTTTCTAGAAGAAGAAATTCTTCCTCAAGACTACAGCTGCCCAACTGTGAGGCCTTCAAACCTACCCTACAGATTTCAGACTTTCCAGTCCTTAAAATTAAATAAGCCAATTCTTTGAAATCAGTAAACCTACTGTATTTTGCCATGTATAATGTGCACTTTTTTGCTCAAATTTCTGGGGGGAAAATAAGGATGCACATTATACATGGGAAATACTAATTCTGTGTCTATATAAATGTTTTCAATTCTTTTATTTATGCTTATGTGTTAAAAGTGTAACTCTAGAAAGCAAAAATAATATCTGTACTCAAAATAAAACCCTGGGATATGATAATCGGTTTTGTTTCTAAATATAAATAAAACATTGAATTAAAAAATTAAAATGAAAGTTTTTTTTTTCCTTAAAGTTTAGGTCAAAAACATGGGCATACATTATGCATGGGAGCACATTATACATAACTAAATACCCATATCTATCTATCTATCTATCTATCTATCTATCATCTATCTGTCACCTATCTATCGATCTATCTATTTATCATCTAATGATTATCTATCTCCTATTGGTTCTGTTTCTCTGGACAGCCCTTACTGATATCTCCCCTGTAAGTCTGAATGTTCCTTGGGGAAGAACGCCCATGCAGTAATTTTCTCCCAATTGATTTCAGAGTCTATGAGTGCACTTTAAACTTTCGATAAGTACAACCAAACCTTAATTCTTGAACCTCTTGGTTCTTAAATAATTCAGTATTTGATCGAGTTGTTCAAGGAAAAAAATTGTCTTGGTTGTCTAACAAAACTTCAGGTCTCAATTTTTTGACCAAACACTTTCATGCTAATACCTGTGTGATCAGTCACGTGTCTCTCAAGCAACAGGCAGAGGAGATTCAGTTTTGAACAAATTACTTCTCAAACAGTTTTCCAGAACAAATTAAGTTCGAGAATAGAGGTTCTGCTGTATATGATAAATAAATGAAACTTCATGATATTAATACCAGAAAGGAAGCATAAAGTTCTCAAAAAAAGCTTAAGGAAAAAGTAAAGTCATTAAGAAAAAATTAAGTCAAGATAAAAACATTTTATTCCATTCATTCTATAGAAGTGAAGTTCCATGAAATATCTGTTCTACTTAATCTCCAAAAAAGTATTTTCCTTTGTTTATTCTTGCCTTATGAACCTCATTATTATGATCAATGTTTTAATAAATTTATTTTTAAATAATCTAGATTTTTGAAATAATATGTGCTATTTCCTGCTATGCATGTTTTTCAAAAGAATCCCAGTATGTGTTCTCCAAGTATTGGTAATAGAATATACTTTTATGAAATTCATAAAATATATACAAAATAAGATATATATTTATATGTGTGTGTATTTTTATGTGTATACATTTTCTCTATTTCCATCATTATATATACATATAGATCTTTAGGTTTAATTGAATGTTGTCCTTTACATCTACTGAAATCAAGGGCTAGTTTAAGTAGAAATGCACAGTCACATTCTAAAGTCTACTTGTTTCTTATAAAAATATTTTTGTAACATTTCCAGTCTGACCTTTGTTCTTTAAGTCAAAAATTCTTATATAAAGCAATTTTTCTTTTCTTTTTGCCCATCTTCTCCAAAATTGCGTAGGAGGAAGTGAATTGATACCACTCAATCTCTGACATTAATTCAACAGACACATATTTTGATTTCAGAAGAATTATGGAAATATTCTTTCAGAAGGGAACAATGAAAAACAGTGTTCTGTGTTTAGCACATTTTTCTTTTCCAAGTGGCAATGGAACATTGTAATGGCAAAGTAAATTGCTTCCTATTTCTATCTGCTTTATAAAGCTGTGCCACTGACTAAGCTGCATCATTGAGAACACATCTGTACACAGCTAAATGAAAAGTTTTACGTGATGCTAGAACTGGGCTGAATTATTTTGTCCTTGGATGTTTTGATGATTAACAATGCTTGGACCACTGATTTGCACACAGTGGGCTACTGTCAGGAAACTCGGTGTTTAACACATTTTATGGTGGGACACTTTACATGGGTGTGGCCTGGATGAAGGGACACAGCAAGGTATGGTTGCATACCTCAGTACTAGAGACAGACCTTCTAGCTAAAGGTAAATGATGTCACTGGATCATCACAGAGAGTTTGAAGCAACAGAAGCAGAGCTGCCCAACAAGAATTCCAATCATAGAGTACTGCCATTATGCAAACTGAAGCAAGGCAAGATGGGGGTTGCTAAATGTGATAAATATCTTCTCTTCTCCAGAACTCTGATCTCTGCTCATGCTACTGACCAAATCTAATCAGGGGTGGAGGGAAGATTAGGAGGTAAAGACTATTTTCTTTATTACTGTGTTTTTGAAGTAGAAAATAGACATGTGAGCCCCTATCAACTATATTTTCCTACTTAGTATGCAAAACTAGCAGCAATTTTTTTCCTTTACTCAATAAATATCTATCATGTATTAGGGACTGGTATTTGTGTGATTAGCAATAGTGAGACAAAGAAACATGATTTCTGCTATGATTTCTGGCTTTCCAGTGAGTGATTATACAAATTACAGACAATTACATAAAAATAGTGCTAAGTTCTGTGAAGGGAACTAACAAAGTAGTGATGGAGATTGGGTAAAGAAATCAACTTAAATAAGCCTCTCAGAGCAAGAATTCTGAGAAGCCAGTTATAAAAGAATGAAGACAAATGGGATGATTGCCAGAAGGGAGGGGGGATGGGAGAAAAGGGAAAGGGTAATATAGTCATTAATATTGTGATAAGTTTACATGATGACAGATGATTACTATAATTAGAGGGGTGATTACATTGTAAAGAATAAAATTATTGATTCACTATATTGTCCACTTAAAACTAGTATAACTAAAATAAGATTATATACTACTACATTTAAAAAATAAATTTAATTAAAACAATAAACACCTTCCAGCTTCAATACCTCTTAGGTTTGAAATGTCACACAAAAGTGTAGCTCTTTATGACTTCCCCTGAAAATAATTTCAATTTATTCCCTTAGCAAACTGTTGCCAGACTGCTAGCTTTCTTATTTACTATTGACTATTGACAACATTAAATCACAAGAATTTGTTTTTAGCCATTTAATCACCTCAGTTTCCGATTTTATTATACCAGAAGAGTCAGACATTTTATGTCTATTGTCAAACAATTACCTCTATATAGCAATAGGACATTTTTTCCCTGACATCCCACTGGATATAATACATTCTCCAAAATAAAAAATAGACCTCTAAGCTTTGGCATATATATATTTTAATTTTTTTTTAGTTTTTATTTTATTTAAAACATTTTATTGTTGTTCTATTAACAGTTGTCCCAATTTTTCCCCATTGCTCTCCCCTGCCCCTGTTCAGTAAACTCCTACCCTGTTGTCCATGTCCGTGGGTTATTCATACCTGTTCCTTAACTAGACCCCTCCTCTTCTCTCCCCCCTTACCCCCCTGCCCCTCTCCCCTCTGGTCACTGTCAGTCTGTTCCTGTTCCTTGTTTACATGCCTCTGGTCATATTTTGCTCATTTGTTTTGTTCATTAGGTTCCACTTAGAGGTGAGATTGTGTGGTAGCTTTCTTTTGCCACCTGGTTTATTTCACTTAGCATGATACCCTCTAGTTCTGTCCATTCTGGCAGGAAGGGTAGGAGTTTCTTCTTTCTTTCTGCTGCATAGTATTCCATTGTGTGAATGTACCACAGTTTTTTGATCCACCCATTTACTGATGGGCTCTTAGACTATCGCCAGCACTTGGCTATTGTAAATGGCACTGCTATCAACATAGGGGTACATAGGTTCTTTTGAATTGGGTGTTTTAAGATTCTTAGGGTATAATCCCAACAGAGGAATCACAGGCTTCACAGGTGAATTTCACCAAACATTTAGAGAAGAGCTAACTCCTGTCCTTCTCAAACTATTCCAAAAAACTCAAGAGGGAAGACTCCCATACTCTTTTTATGAGGCCAGTATTATCCTAATTCTAAAACCAAGTAAAAACACAACAAAGAAAGACAACTCTAGGCCAATATTGTTGATGAACATAGATGCTAAAATCCTCAACAAAATATTGGCAAACCGAATCTAAAAATACATTAAAAAGATCATATACCACAATCAAGTGGAAGTCATCATAGGGATGCAGGGATGGCATAATATTCACAAATTAATAAATGTAATTCACTACATAAACAAGGTGGCAGATTTTTTTAAAGGCCTACACTTAGAACTAAAAATCTAGAGAGCCTTAAATAACTCTCTTTCTTTTGATATTTTAACCTAAATTGTCAATGGTCCTCAGATTTATTTTAATTTAAAGATAAAAGGTTATATTTAGGGGATACCTAACTTACATGGATTCTGAAAAAAATTCACTATTTTGACTTAACCTTAATATACATGTCATTAATCACTATATTAATCATCACACATCCACAGGTGAAACTGTGGCAAAAGGCTGAGCCTCACATTTAACTAGTTATCTCGAAAGTGTATATCCTTTAGGACAGCAAAACCTCCAGCAAGACAGTCATCAGTAACTTATACCACTGAAGCCTATATTTAAAGCTCACACAACTGTTACTAAGTTTTTTAGCATTTATAAATAAATAAATAAGTAAGTAAGTAAATAAATAAATAAATCTACATGGTCAATGTGTGGAAATAAACATATATAAGCCTACTTCTAAGCAATAGAATGAATGTATACAGGTTCCACCCATGTTATCATATTTAAATAGTAACACATTTGCTTAGGCTGAAAAGTAATACCATCAATTTTTAGTGGGAGCACATTTTGACCCTGCCTCTGTCAGTTGTAGAAACCTAAACTCTTCAGTGCCACTAGGACACCAAGCCTTACAACCTAGGGCAAAACCAGGATGTTGTTACAGAGAGAAGATTTGAGAAGCAGTAGACACGGTTTTATTTGCTACAATCTCTGAGAAGAAAAACGTTGGCTTAGAAAACAAACCTTCTACTCTGTTCAGTCTGTTTTAGATATAAATTTCACTATGAGTAGGTTAATAATGGTGATTTTTTTTTACCCTAAACCTTGTTTACCCTAGGGTTTTTTACCCTAAATCAAGCTTGTTTTCTCAGTTTCAGAATTTTTAGAACAAGGTCAGTGTTAGTCATGGCCTTTTTAGATGATCTCTGGTTAGCTAGGACATGAAATTGTTACCAATCTTTTTAATTCTGTGGGATTTTGGCAAATGAAGAATCTATTCTGTGTGTCTTTCCACAGTAAAACATGGAGTTTACATCTGTTTTTGAAAGCAGGACAATGAACACCCAATTGTTGAGAGTGTTCAAGCTGAATTTGCATGATCATTTGTTAAGGAGATTGAGGTGGAATTCCTGCTCCAGATAGGAGATGAACTATAGGTGATCCCAAGGGTTCCTCCTAATTTCAAGAAGTGGTATATATATACATTGAGTTGACCAAAAAATGTGCTTAGTTTTTGCATAAAATAAAAGACACTTTTTTTTTCATTTTCACCAATAACTATTGAATTGTATATTTTAGAATGTTGACTATCTCTCACATAGTGTGACACTGATTGTTCTTAATAAATGTCTCTATTTGATTGCAATCAACTTAAACAGTTCCACCTTACTGTGGAGCAATGTCCAGTGAGAAACCTCCAGCATGAAATTTCGCAAACCACTTTTGATATGTTCCATCAATCACAGCACCTTCTCCATACACAGCACAAATTTGTTTTTGTGTTACAGTTGCATTTTTACCTTTTTTGAAATAATAAAGCATAGTAGCCAAAAATGTTATGGTTTTTCTTCCATCTTTAGTATTAAAGTGCCTACACAAAAATTCACCAATTTTGATAAGTTTTCTTTACATACATGCTGATATGACAACTATCAAAATATAATCTAACAAATTTGTTTCAAATGAAGTTAAAGACAACTAAATGTGACTAGAGCTATTTTATGGAAAAAACCAAATGAAGTTTTTGAATAACTCAATACAATGGAATATGACTCAACCATAAAAAAAGAAAGAAATTTTGCCATTTGCAACAACATAGATGGACCTAGAGGCTATTGAACTAAATGAAATAATACAGAGAGTGGTAAATTCCAGATAATTTTACCTATAAGTGGAGTCTAAAACAAAATAAACAAACATGCAAACCAGAAACAGGATCATAGATACATATAGAGAACATTCTGAGGAGAGGGGTGTTGGTGTGATGGGTGGAAAAGGTGAAGGAGTTAAGAAGTACAAGTTGATAATTACAGAATAGTAATGAGGATATAAAATAATATAACATAGGGAATATAGTCAGTAATATTATAGTAACTATGTATGGTGTCAGATGGGTACTAGATTTATCAGCGTGATCTCTTAACTTATAAAATTGCCAAATCACTGGATTGTACACCTGCAAATAATATAATATTATATATCAACTGTAACTGAAAAATTTAAAAAATATTTTAAAAGATTCTACAATTACGGGAACTACTTATTAGCAAGAAAAACCAAACTATATCAAAGTAATGCCATTTTAATAGGATATCAGATTTTGAGATTATTCTGTTGAAAACTGATTCAGAAAAGGATCTAAAGAAAGAGCTCAGTATTTCTATTAGATAATAGGATCTAAAACCGACACACAAATTTTACTTAATCAAATGGCAAACTCCTTTGGACTTAAAATTGTAATGACCACATTTTCCAATATTTTGCATCACTTTAGTTATGATTTATTGTAATACATTCTAAAACTTTTATGATTCTTAAGTTTGTATTAATTTATTTTGCAGATATACATTAATAAATAGGAAATTAAAAGTTCCTAATCCAGAAATGGTGAAGTAGCTTGTGTTGTACTAACTCTCTTACAAATAAAATTTTGAAACTCTGGAGAAACAAAAATGAAATACCTCTTGAGGGCACTGGAGAGTGGCCAAATGAGATGCAGAAAAACTAGAAATGTAAGAAGGGAAAATACTCTGAGTGGTATTCTTGTTCACTGGCATTTCTTCTGAGGGAACTCCACATTTAATGTTGTACAAGGCAGCCAGAATTCAAATAAGACCTCGTGTTATTTCATTGAAGAGTATAAGAAGAACTTAAGAGTTGTCAGAGAAGCTGAAATTGAGTGGAAAAGTCCTGGAAAAGAAGATGGCACATATTGGGAACTCTAAAATTGGCATATAATGTACTCTCGAATCCTTTTTGAAGCTTGGACTGTATGTATGTGTTGAGGAGACTTACAAGGGCTAGAGAATATATCAGCTACAAAGCAGAATTGCTGAGCTGAGATTTAAGCTGACAGTGCAGGAGAAGCTGAAATTTGAGTCTGAGACTTGTCTGGTTATAAGCACCTCAACCTTTATTTACATTGACTTTTGGAGTAAAGCCCATGTTCAAAATCATTTTCCCTAAGACTGTGGGTAAAATTGAGTATAGTTTCAATGGCAAAAGGGATAACAAAAAGATTCTCCAAATTCAAAAGGACCAACTATTATTTTATTACCTGTTATGAAAACAATCCAACACATTTCAGAAAATAATATATCTGGATTATCTAAAATATATCATCCATAATTTCCAGTGCTTAATCAAAAGTTGCTTGACATGCAAATAAACAGGAGAATAAATAAATCTAAAAAATAAGAGAAATGAGTAATCTTAAAAAAAGAAATTCAGGCTGACCCATTGTCAGTAGTAGGAAAGTGGCTTAATGCAATTAAATAGATCAAGCACTTAAAGAAAACACCTAAGAAATGAATGGATGGAATATACCAACAGAAAATGAAAAATAACTAAAAAATCAAATAGAATTCTTAGAACTGAAAAATACAGTATCTAAAATGAAAGGTCATTAGATGTGATAATAATAAACTGAAAATTAAGGGAAAAAAGTCAGTGAATTTGCAGATATATCAATACAACTTAACTGCTCAGAAGAAAAGAGATGGAAAAAAAACTTCTACAAAAAATGACTGTAGAAGCACTGTTTCTATGATTGCAGAGAAAGAAAGTAACTAACAAGTAACACTCTTGAGGATATCAACTGTAAGTATGATTTGAAAAAAGTACTTATTTGAGGATTTAAAAAACATAAAGGATTTGAAGGAAAGTTGATACTTAGAGGAAGCAGCCAGGTAGGCAGTAACATTCGAGATTCCTTTTCCCCTCCTTTTCTCCCTCCTTTCCTCCCTCCCTCCCTTATCTCTATGCCTCCTTCCCTTCCTTCCTATCTTTCTACTGAGAGCAAAAATCAAGATGGGTATTTGGGGTAGCTAAAAGTCTTAATAGAAATACCAGTATCTTTCTGGAAAGAGAAGTCTGGACACCTCAAAGAAGGAGAATCAGAAAGTAGAAAGTTAAGGAAGAGTAACCCAAATCCAATTATCTGTTCTGCCCAGGTACCTGAATGACCCCCTAATCCAGGCATCAACAGGCAGATTAAAGCAGCCTGGACTAAGATATGAACCAATACTCAATACAGGCAAAACAGAGTTTGCTGTCTAAGAATACACAGGTAAATTTTTACAAAAAGTGGGGTGGTGGTAGGGGGGCACTGGCTGGGTAGCTAAGTTGGTTAGAGCATTTTTCCAATATACTAAGTTGTGGGTTTGATCCCCAGTCAGGACACATACAAGAATCAGCTAATAAATGCATAAATAAGTGGAACAAAAAAATTGATGTTTCTCTCTCTCTCTCTCTCCACCCCTCTCTCCCCATAGAGGAAAATTCACACTTTTCAGAAGAATATAATAGAACTCGTAGTCTCTATGATGTCTAGATGTAGTCTAAAAGTACAGAACACATACAGAGCCAAGAAAATGTCATCCCCTCTCAAGGGCAAAGGAAACCAACCACCATAGGTTAACCATGAAAATAACTTAATCATGAATTGTCAGAAAAGGCCTTTAATGCAGATGTTGTAACTATAATCAATAAAGTACACTTATAAAAAAATGAAAAAGAGGTAATATTAGAAAAATTTAATTATAAAAGGAATAAAATAAATATGTTTAAACCGTAAGAATCAGGTATATGAAAAATTTCATTTAATAGCAGAATGGAAATTGCAAAAAAAAAGAAGTCAACCAGATTTAAAATACACTAAATAGGAAGTTACTAACTGCAGAACAATATGAAAAGAAAAATTCAAATCCTTGGCACAGATTTACAATAACCAGAAGCAACCTAGGCCTCCACTGGGAGGGGAATGAATAAAGATGTGTGTATACATACTCACAAAGGAATATTACTCAGCAATAAAAATAAATGAAATCTTGTCATAGCAAACAACATTGACATACCTAGAAGGTTTTATGCTAAATAATATTTTAAGACAGACAGACAAAACAAATACCACATGGTTTCACTTATATGTGAAATCTAAAAAAATAATAATAATAATAATACAAATTTAAAAAAAAAACAAAAATTAACTCAGAAACAGAGACTAAAGGGATGGCTGCCAGAGGGAAGGGGAGTGGGGAGAGATAGATAAAAAGGTGAAGAGGAGAAATACAGTCAATTATATTGTGATAAGCTTGCAAAGTGACAGGCTACTAGAATTAGTGGAGTGATCACATTGTAAGGTATAAAAATATTGGAACTCTATATTGTATACCTGAAACTAATATAACATATAATACTACATACAGGCTATACTTAAACTTGGTAATCAGTGGGACAACAACACACGTGGATTTAGCTTGTGAGTATTCAAAGCCCTGAAGAAAAGAGAGAATGCAAAAATAGACAAAATATACAAACACTTCCAAAATCATGCATGTATTATTTTCCTCCTTATATTTTAAAACACATGTGACTGTTTAAAGGAAAATTTAGAACACTGTGTAATATAATTGCATAAAAGAAAAATATAGTTGCTAATTGAACTTATATGTTTGCAAAGTTTCAGCATATTATGTGAAATGTTATAATTTTGACTATGAACAGAAAGTAAAATTGAAGGATATATATTGTAATCCCTATAACAACAAATGAAAAATGACACATTTAAAGTCACACAGCTAAAATCAAATATATATTAAAATTAATAAAATGTAAAAAATATAAAAGAATGCAGAATAGACTACAATGGTACACAAATAAACAGAAAACCAATAATAAGATGCTATGCCTAAATCCAACCATATCCATAATTACATGAATGTTAATATTAAGCACTTTAATTACAAAGTTAAATTATAATAACAAGTTTTTAAAAAGCAACTTCTGAGTTTCTGGATAGGTGCAGACAATGGTAGGTATATAGTAACCAATCCTGTATAATTCCAAAACTGCAAAGTAAATTAGTATAAAGAGAAGAATCACCAAATGACAGCAATGTGGTCCCAAACTCTTCTGCCTCACATTGACATTGCCTCCATTAATGTTTTGATCAAAGACAAAGGAAACAAAACTAAAAGGAGGAGAGTAGGGACAGTAGCAAATACACATGAGGAGCAGTTGCAGGAAATGGCATAAAGATGAAATCCTTCCTAAACGTGAAAATTCTAAAAATGTAATAAGATACTCCGAGCATGGTGTACAGGGGATTTTTTCCAAAGGGTCAAAAACCTCATATAAATGGCCTACTTTGTAATTTAAAAGACTGTCTTATAGAAGGCACCAGCCTGGCTTAAAGGGAAAAACCAGTTGGAAGAGACAAGTGTGGTTTAAAGGGATAGTCTCCCAAACACAGCTTTTGGGGGAGAGAAGGGACAAAATAAAGGAAGAAGGGCTTTTTTTCCAAGTAAATAGTGAAGTGGCAAGGAAAAATAATTGACGTCAAGCTAGGAATCTGGTGGAAAAAAACCCTAGAGAGATAAACAATAAGAATATAACGTCCACTGCATAAAATTGAGAAATTAAAATTCACACAAATCAATTGAAATCTATATATACTCAACATCTATTAATAAAGCATAAAGCAGGAGAAAACTCTAATCCTGCATGTCAAACAAAATTAAATATATTTCCAAAAACTTGAAAACCACTTTGGATCAGAAATTCCAAACCTAAGATCAAACAGACATTAATAGAAACAAATGAAAAAATAAACCTAGATAACCATAACAATACCGGGGAAAAAATTTAAAAGTCAACAAAGTAGTAGAAATAAAAGACTAGCACAGAAAATATTTGTGTTATCTCAGAATCCTTGATAAACATGCAAAAAACAAACAAAGAATGGAACAGAACTAATAATATTTAAATCTATAATGCAAGGCAACTCTCCAGAAATAGAAAAAAGTCTAAATATATACATTAAAAGAGCTTATTAGGTTCTTTAAAAAATTAGTCCCCCCAAATCGGTGCTGATACCTATCTTAACAAAACTACTGGATTTCAAAGGTGGAATAAAATCTTTAAGACTTCAGAATAAAACATCAAAAATTAGACTAGCAATTTAAAGGTCAATATACAAATGCCAAGCAAGGCAACAAAAAACTTTTATTTTAATACTCAAAGAAATTGTGAATGAAACTAGGTTTTCAATCAAATACAGTTTTTAACTACTGAAAGCAGCTCTCAACCTGTAAGTAATGAGGAGTTCTACACTCAGCAACTCCTCTGCAGATACTCTGGTATAGAGTTTCATTCATCTCAAGGGCAGACGTTGCTATATTTCTTCCATCTTCAAAAACTACATAAAAAAAAAACACAATGTTGTCTTTGTTTATATTCCATATCACTTCTTTTATATTCCATTGATATTTGACTCAATATTTTTGTCACTTAATCATCCATTTTTCTGTTTATTCCTTTTTGTTTTGTTTTTCAAACAGCTTAATAGAACATTTAGCTCATTAATTGTCAAACTTTTTATTTTCTAATGTAAATCTACATCTGAAGTAAACATTATATTAGCAAACACATGAGAAACAATTAGTGAACTGGAAGATAGGTCAGTAGAAAGTACTAGGCCAAAGTATAAAAAGGGAAAAAAGAATAAAAGACACAGAAAAGAATGTGGAAAGCTTATTTGGGACATAATGAAGTTCATATAGTTTGTATTTAACTGAAGTGTCAGAAAAGAGATGGGGAAATATTTGAAGACATATTGGTCAGGAATTTTCAATAGCAACAAATTATATCAAAAAATGGGTTCAATATTTCTAGGAATCCCCACATAGATTGAAGCAAAGAAACTATGCCTTAGAACATTGTAGTAATACTGTTAAACAAACATTAAGATAATAATAATAATAGTTTAAAATCTAAAATCATCCAGAGAAAAATATTCTGTTTTCTGAAAGACTTTAAATATATGGAATATATTGAACTATTTAACTGGATAATTGAATTAAGAATTTAGAGAAATTACAATTAAGAAATATTATTCTGTACTTATTCCTAATCAAACTCATCTTGTATTTCTCAGACTATATTCATATTATTTTTCTTTCTTTCAAATTTTTATCCCTATCTAAATTGTCACCATTTTCTGGCTTAACATTAATTTACTTCCCAAATATACCATCCAGGTTACTGATAAATAACCCTTTCTAAACATATTTCTTTTTTGCATTTCCTTTTATTTATTTGACCCTTTAAGTTAGAACTTATGGGTGTGTATTAGTTTCCTGGGGCTGTTATAACAAATGACTACAACAAACTCAGTGGCTTGAAACAGCAAACATCTATTCTCTCACAGTTCTGGAGACTAGAAATCCAAAACTAAGAAATCAGCAGGGTCGTGCTCCCAAAGATTAGAGAAGAATCCTTCTCTGCCTGGTGTAGCTTCTGATAGCCTCAGGCACTCCCTGATTTGTGGCAGTGAAACTCCATTTCTGCCTTTGTCTTCTTTTGCCTTCTTCTTTCCGTGTAGGTGTCACTGTGATTCTTCTTTTAAGGTGTCTCTTCTTTTAAGGACACCAGTCACTGGATTTAGTTCATATGATCCAGTGTGACTCTTCCTTAATTTAATTAATTATATCTTCAAAGATCCCACTTCCACCTAATGTCACACTCTCAAGTTATAGGTGGACATTATTCAGCCTACTGCAGGGTATGACTAAACAACAGGGTATAACTAAACAGTCTTGCTTGAGTGTAATATTTTTATAACTCATATTTTTCAAGACTGGAGACGAATGCCTCATGTTTGAAAAATAGACACTTTATTGCAAACCAAAGAGAATATATAACACGACTTGATGCAATCTATTATAAATTAATTTCATTTTTAAATTATTTAAAGCGATGATATATTACAAATCTTTGGAAAATCAGAATCATTTTCTTGTCAGATATATCTGGCTTATAAACTAGTGAATTTCAGAACCTTTGGGGAACGCTTTTCATAGCACCATTGTACGTGACCTAATTATTTTCCCTTTTCTCCCCATCTGTATGTAGAATAAAATCCTGAGTGGGTGAGTTACACTTATAAGATTAAAGTGTAATGAGAATAAAGTAGTAACACAAACCACACAATCAGGTTTGCTCAGGGGTGTGATGTGGTGTTTGTTGCTGGATTGCACTTGTCAGGAGTAGGAAATGCGAGGTGCCATACAGAAATGTGGGGTACAGTACTCAGGACGGCGCAGCAGTCAGGAGGAGAACAAAGACTTAAGAAAATGGTGAAAATGAACAAAAGGTCAGAATGATACAGAAAGGTAAAATAAACCACGGATTGTAGAAAAGGCTCGAATGAGATGCTGAATGAATTAAAATGTTTTCCTAAGCTCTTTGGAATAACTGGATGCTGAGGAATAGCTAGGTACCTTTCTGCTTGGGATTCACAGTGAAGGGTCTTCTGTGGAGTTGCTGAATATTTCTTCTTTACTGATTTAGATTCATCTAAAGAAGTCAGTAATTACAGATAATGTTATTTTTAAGTATGTAGAAAATGTACTTCTTGCCCCTATAAACCCTGTTGATTTTCAGAGCAATATAAGATAATGCTGAAGCACTTCTATATTAAGTAGTTGATAAGATCTATCTATGTCAGAGCAAAAAAATCCATAAACATTCAAAGTAATTGCTTAATTAACTTAAAATATATCTAACTTCCATTCACACCTGATGGCACAGAAAGTGAATATAAAGAGATGATGAAGGCTGCCTTAGGGGAATATGGTAATAATTGTTTAAGGCTGCTTATATATGATAATTGGAATAAATGTTTCTGCAAATTTATCAACCAAATTGATCAATGTCTATTTAATTCTTTCCTTATTCTTTAACTCTGGCTATTTACCCGCAGACAGATTATTAGGGTAAATGTTTTGTGATGAAAGCAGTCACGACATAATAATGGAAAAATGCTAGATTACATCTTGATGACTAAGATGTTTTACAGACTGCTTGTAAGACTTAAATTGTTAAAAGTACTTACTGGTTTTCTAGGAATTTTAATACAACTACCATTACCTTTAGGCAACTATCATTTTTTAGTATAAGACTCAATATTTGGAATTTGGTATTACTTTAAATTTATATGGTTAAATATGTGTAGCAGAAACAAGAGTATCACATAAGACCTATATATAAACAAGAGGATCACATATATATATAAACAAGATCACATATATATAAGCAAGAGATTATATATTTTATCTCTCTCTCTCTCTCTCTCTCTCTCTCTCTCTCTCTCTCTCTATATATATATATATATGGATCACATAAGACATATGTGGTAAAAAAAAGGGGGGGATATATCCCATCCTCCCAATTTGAAGTGAGTACATCATAATCCACATAAATTCTTAAAATAATGGAATTAAATTATTCATGCTTAGAATAGTCTGTGTGTTTACCATGTATAACTTGAAACATCAAGCACTAATTCGTTACTCCCTACAACAACAACAACAACAACAAACAATCAAAGAGAACTTTGGCCGAAACCCATTCAAGGTTATCAATGTAGCCTAGAAAACAAAATGCTGAATGAGCTCACGTCAAATAAGTTGACAAAAATGTAAAATTAAGATGAAGATTCTAGCTATATATATTTAACTTAGATACATAGTATGGTTGCTTTCTGTTAGAAGGTATTTGCTCACCAAAAACTCCAAACTCTAAGGCCATGTTCAAATATGCCTTTGTCTATAGAAGATAACTGTGTTCAACATTAACAAATAATTTAGGCAAAGTTTTCTCCCTATTCCCTATTATTGTTTAAGTGGTTTCCAATAAAAAAGAAACAAGAGAAAAATAAATCCCATTTAATGTAATTTTTAGAAACCATACTGTTTTTGAAAAAGAATTCCCCTGTGGATGAACATTAGTTTATGGCTTTAAAGTCATAAATTATCAACAAATGTGTTTTTTAAAAAAATCTGACAACATTCAGAAGCAAGGTAAACTTTTCAAAAGCATCATGATGACATCTTTTCCATTTTAAGTACCTAATCAGAAAAACATCAAGATGGTTTAAAAGTCTGATTATTAGGCCCTGAATGGTGTGGCTCAGTGGACTCAGTGCTGGTCTGAGAACCAAAGGGTCACAGGTTCAATTCTCAGTCAGGGTACAGTGTCTAGGTTGCAGGCCCAGTCTCCAGTGAGGGGCATGTGACAGGCAATCACACATTGATATTTCCCTCCCTTTCTTTCTCCCTCCCTTCCCCTCCCTCTAAAAATAAATAAATAAAATCTTTAAAAAAAATTAGATTGTCAGCTCATTTTTCTCCTCTTGGTTTACAAGACTCTTTTTGCTTATATTAAGCTCAATTAGTCTTTCAAAATATTTATCTTTTGGCTTCTTCTTCTGTCTTTTGTTCTTAGATTCTATTGAAAATACTAGTTTGTTATCATTTTTAGATACAAAGATAGAGCACCTTTAAAGGCTATCAACCTAGAATACAGAATAGCTATGAACAATTACAAGAAATAAATCTGTGAATATCTAAAGGAAGTAAATAATTATTTAATTAACCTATGGGATAATGGCCTTAATATATTATTATCACTCCATTTTGTAAGTACAAATTATACAAATTCATGTTCCAAGTATGCATCTTTATTCCAGGGCTCTCACTCCAAGGTCATGTTATTATTAATATTACATTACATTTTTTTAACTAATAAACTTCTCTGTATATTCTCAGTTTAAATTGTCATGTAAGTTTTGTTTCAACTGGAGTTAATTAGAATGTAGTCAATGAATAGAGGTTGATACCTACAGTACGTACAATATAATTAGTATAATTTTATTCATGAGTAAAAGCTGTCTTTCACATTCTACCTATTGAGTGTCAGGCCACAAGCTTGGCATTTCAGATATATAATTACATAAAATATCTCACCTAGCTTTTAAGTAAATACTACTCACCTCCATGTCTGCAAGTAGAAAAAGGGAGACTGTGGGGGATTTAAACAATAATTCTAAATCAAATAGGATTTATCTATCTAGTATACCTTCAAGCTCCCTCTTGACAACCAATATTATGCTAAACTACTTGAAAAACATGTTGATCACCCTTTCTGTTTTAGTCCTGCCAGACAGTTCAGTTACAAAGCTGTAGCAAGGAAGCTATTGCCCACTGGGGAAGAAATTCCTAAACCATATCAAGAACTCTATTTTATAGGTTCCGTAACAGAAGTTCCTATGGAGAATGGTTAATATAAAAAGCATACCAAAAAAAGTGATCATTTCTTTATGGCTTGAGTCCATTGCTAATCCACATCATTGAGATAAACAGTTCTAAAACTTGACATATAACTCAATTATTAAATTTTTTTTCTTTATTTAAGACTCAAACTTAACACCATTTATCTGAATAGACAAATATCTGGAAGGTCAGCTTTAAACACATGTACAAACAAGTAGCATCAGACAGAAATTTAATGGCCACACATTTGGATTTGCAAGAAATTTACCATAATGAAACAGCAGGATTTCATGGTACTTTTGTTTAGCACTATGTGTCCAGCACCATGAAAAGCACCTTATTTATTAACATTGAATGAATATTTGTTGAATTCGATGACTACAGATTAACTATCTATGCTTTATATTTTTTTTCAATTTTTAAAAAGATTTTACTTATTTTTAGACAGAAGGGAAGGGAATGAGAAAGAGAGGGAGAGAGGCATCAATGCTTGGTTGCCTCTCATGCATCCCCCAGAGGGGACTCAGTCTGCAACCCAGGCATGTGCCCTGAGAATTGAACCAGTGACCCTTTAGTTCACAGGCCGGCACTCAGTCCACTGAACCACACCAGCCAGGGCTGTGCTTTATATATTTTAAAATGTGGTACAGATAGTAACCTTTGACTAATCTATATTCTATCAAGATAGTTTTACTTTTTGTCCAATGTAAATATGATATGCCGAAGTAATTTTTTTGTTGTTTATTTTTTGTATGTTAAGTTAACGTTCTCACTAACATCTACTTAATGTTCTCAGAACTTCCTATATATGATTTGGTGTCTGTCACTACTTTTAGAAAGCCTTCGGCTATTATAACTTCAAATATTTCATTTGCTCCACTCCATCTTTCTGGTATTCCATTTATGCATGTTATACCATTTTAAATTGTCCCTCCCTCCCTCTATTCCTTCCTCCCTTCCTTCCTTCCTTCCTTCCTTCCTTCCTTCCTTCCTTCCTTCCTTCCTTCCTTCCTCCTTTCTTTCTGTTTCAGATTTGGTAGTTTACATTAACCTACCTGCAAGGTCACTGGTTGTATCAATTCTACTGAGAAAATCCTACAAGACATTCTTCATTTCATTTATAGTGTTTTCAATTTCTAGAATTTCCTTTTGATCCTTAGAGTTGGTATTTCTTTGCTTATACTACCCATGTCTTTTTGCATACATCAGTTTCATACATTGGGGCCCTTAATATATTAATCATAGTTATTTTTAGTTTCCTCCCTAAAAATTCTAACACCTGTGTCATATCTGAGTCTGGTCTTCACACTGTGGCTTTTATTTATTGGTTGTTTTGTTTTCTTTTTCCTGCTGGCAGTCGCATGTCTTGGGCCTATGTCTTGGGGCCATATCACAAGTGTTTCTTCAGTGGTGTAGCCTTTTTTCCTCCTCTGTCCCTTACTCCATTCTCTGGCTGCAGTATTCCCACTTGATTTCAGTGAAGTCCTGAGTCTCGTTCACTTTGTTCCTGGCCCACTTAAATGAGGTAGAAAGGTTATAACAGGCTGGAATGAAGGAATGCACTGTCCCTAACTGGGATAAGTCTCTAAAAGAGTCTTTCTCCTTTTGTCTTTTGTTGTGAATACCTTCTGGGTATATTTTACAAGATTGATCTTCTTTTCCCCTTGCCAGATCCAGGAGAAGTATTTCTCATCTCTTCACCATGAGAACCTATTGGAGTTCCTGGAAGCAAAGCCCATATAAGAGTGGGCCACCCTAAGTCTACAGTCTCCAATTTTTTTTTCCCTCATGTTATTCTGCACTCAGCCTCAAACTATTCATCAATATTACCACTGCTATGTTTCTTCCATTTAAGTTTCTGCTGATATATCTAGAGGCTTCTGCTTCAGATAAGTAGACTTTGGCTGTGGCTCTGTGGATCGCCTGTGTTTCTAAATTTAGGGGTAGTGATTTACCCTGCAACCTCCATTTCAAATGGTAACAATAAGTCCATGTTTTCAGTTTGTCTGTATATTTTTTTTTCTTATTTTAGGGATGGAAGTGAGAGCTTCTAAATTCTTTACATGCTATAACTAAAATTAGAAGTACAGCCTAAGTCTTTTATTTTTCATTTCACCATAACTTTTTAAAAAAATATTTTTATTGTTGTTCAAGTACAGCCTTGTTCATTTTCTCCCACCACTCCCCCTCCCCCCACCCTTGACCCCATCCCCTTGACTTTGTCCATGAATCCCCCATATATTTTCCTAGAACACCCTTCCCCTGTTTCCCCCCATCTTCCCCTCCCCACTCTCCTGTGTTTGGTCAGTTTGTTCTTCACTTCAGTGTACCTGGTTACAGTTAACTTGCATGTTTGTTCTGTTGATTAGTCTCCACTTATAGGTGAAATCATATGGTATTTGTCTTTAACTGCCTGGCTTATTTCACTTAGCAAAATCCCAATCACTATAGCAACAAAAAAGAAGAAAGTGCCTAAGAATAAACCTAACCAAGGAAGTTAAAGACCTGTACTCAGAGAACTACACAACACTGAAGAAAGAAATTAAGGAAGATACAAATAAATGGAAGCATACACCATGTACATGTATTGGAAGAATTAACATCATCAAAATATCCATACTTCCCAAAGTAATTTATAGATTCAATGCATTGCCCATTAAAATATCAATGACATATTTCACAGATATAGAACAAATAATTCAAAAATTTATATGGAACCATAAATGACCCTGAAGAGCTGCAGCAATTTTGAGAAAGAAGAACAAAGTCAGAGGGATCACAATACCCAATATCAAACTATACTACAAGGCTACTGTCATCAAAAGAGTTTTGTACTGGCATAAGAACAGACAAATAGATCAATGGAACAGAATAGAGAACCCAGAAATAAAGCTATGTCTCTGTGGTCAATGAATATTTGACAAAGGGAGTAAAAGCATAAAATGGAGTAAAAATAGCCTCTTCAACAAATGGTGTTGGGACATCTGAACAGCTACATGCAAAAGATGAAACTCGACCACCAACTTACACCATACATGAAAATAAACTCAAGATGGATAAAAGACTTAAATATAAGTCGTGACACCATGAAAGTCCCATAGGAGAGCACAGGTATGAAAAGCTCAGATATTCCATGCAGTAATATTTTTACTGATATGTCCCCTAGAGCAAGAGACATAAAAGAAAGAATAAACAAATGAGACTTCATCAAATTAAAAAGCTTCTGCATAGCTAAAGAAAACAGCAGCAAAATGAAAGGGAACCAATCATATGGGAAAAATGTATTTTCCAATATTACATCAGACAAGGGTTTGATCTCCAAAATATATAAAGAACTCACACAACTCCACTCTAGGAAGACAGACAACCCAATTAAAGATGGGTGAAGGACCAGAACAGACACTTCTCCAAGGAGGACATACATAGGGCCCAGAGACACATGCAAGGATGCTCAGCATCACTAGCCATCAGAGATGCAAATTAAAACCATAATGAGATACCACTTCACACCAGTCAGAATGGCCATCATAAACAAATCAACAAACAATAAGTGCCGGCAAGGATGTGGAGAAAAGGGAACCCTAGTGTACTGTTGGTGGGAATGAAGACTGGTGCAGCCACTGTGGAAAACATTTTGGAATTTCCTCAAAAAACTAACAATGGAACTGCCTTTTGACCCAGCAATTCCATTTCTGGGATTATAGCCTAAGAATCCGGAAACACCAATTCGAAAGAACCTATGCACCCCAATGTTCATAGCAGTACAATTTACAATAGTTGGTGTTGGAAGCAACCTAGGTACCCATCAGTAAATGAGTGGATCAAAAATCTGTGGTAAATTTACACAATGTAATACTATGCAGCAGAAAGAAAGGAGGAGTTCCTACCATTCACAACAGCATGGATGGACCTGGAGAGCATAACGCTAAGTGAAATAAGCTAGGCGGTAAATGGCAAATACCATATGATTTCACCTATAAGTGGAGACTAATCAACAGAATAAACAAGCAAGTTAAATGTAATCAGAGACATTGAAGTGAAGAATAAACTGACAGTGAACAGAGGAGAGTGGGGAGAGGAAGACGAGGGGGGCAAGAAACACGGGAAGGGTGGTCAAGGAACATATGTAGAGGACTCGTGGACAAAGTCAAGGGGCGGTGGGGTCAAGGGTTGGGGAGGGGGTAGTGCTGGGGGGAAAATGGATAAAACTATACTTGAACAACAATAAAAAAAAAATTTTTTAGTAGAGCATGAATAGAGTAATTAACCCTGTAGGCATGCTGTCAGTCAATGTTCATACCCTGAAAATAGCTCACTTTCACAAATATTTACTGAAAAATGGAGGATAATTTACAGTAAATTCGTGTTTAAATACTTAAATGTATTATGAAAATAATGTATAATATTTCAATATATTTAGTAGTTATAATTATTTTGAGATTGATTCATCATTTTATTAACATTTGTTTTTATATATTGCATTTATGTTATCTTCTAAATAAAATCTTTAGCCCTGGCTGATGTGACTCAGTGGATTGAACACCAGACCGCAAAGTAAAGGGTCACCAGTTCACTTCCCAGTCAGGACACATGCCTGGGTTGCAGGTCGGGTCCTCAGTAACAGATGCATGAGAGGCAACCACACATCGATGTTTCTCTCCCTCTCTTTCTCCCTCCCTACCCCTCTCTCTAAAAATAAATAAATAAATCTTTTTTAAAAAATCGTTAAATATCTTAATCTTAAAAATACTTCAATGAATTTTTTATGTAAAACATTTTCCCTTTGTTTTTCTTTAAAAAATAATTGATGGAGACTCAGTAGGATGTTGTATCAAGGAGGATAACGTATTCCTAAAGAAACTCTAAGACTTTGGTTAAAAATCCTTAAGAGAAAACAATGACCTATGAGGAAATGAAATATGAAAACCAACTACTCCATCATAGACACTTCAAACCCATTTGTTTCAAGTGAACCAATATACATTTTTTAAATACAGCATGCCTCTTTCTGTTATTTTGAGTGTAATGGACTCCTTGCTGTGATAAGAGTAGCCATTGTTAATTTCTGCTCAAAATAGATTCTACCAAAACAGTAGGCAGTGTTTTCATTTAAGCTGCCGAACAATTAGTTATGCAGTGCTGTAAACAGTCTAAAATATTATGCTAAAGATTTATTTTATAAAAATAAAGTTATTAAGAGTTGAAATGATATTTATTGGTTGCCACTATATATTTATTGATCTGTTTCCTGACATGACCTTCATGGTAGCATAGTGCAGGTATTACAAAGCACATTTTATTGATATAAAAACTCAGTCACAGAGAGGTTTTCTCAACCCAGACACCGTGGTTACTATGTGCATCTGTGACATGAGTTCAGTGCGATTCCAATGTGCATGTGATGTTACGTGCTTCTTACAAGTCAATACTTCTGTTCATTTATATTTTGGTTCCACCTACAGTACATGGCTATATGTAAATATTAGCATGAATTCAATATTATGATATTAATTAGGGTAGCTATATAATTTATTATCCAAACAGAGACACTTTTGAGAGTACAAAGAGTACTATTAATTATTCCATGGCAATAGAAGTAAACTGGGACTACTTTAATCATCCTGGGATATATGTTTCCTCTAAAATTGGTAGAACTTTAATATAATGCATTACGTTATAAATTAGGCAGAATGTGATATGGTGGAATGAACAGTGCACTTAGTTATTCCTACTGGTGTGGCTTTAATGGTCCTTGGTATTGTGTCCTTAGACCAGTCATATATTCTCTGGAAAATCAAAGAACTAGATAATCTCTAAGACTGCAGTTTTGTATATAGAGATAGTATTGTCTCAAATATTCAGTAAGGCAACAATTTATTGATTGTTTATTATACAAAAGGAATAATGACAAGTGCCTACATAATTTGTAAAAATATTTTAGATACTGAGCAATCATCGAATGTCTCGTTTAGCCAACAGGCCTAAACCAATAATCAAAATATTGGTGCTGACTACAGTTTTAATTTAGTAATGACTGCTTGGCTATACTCAGGTGGGAGATTTACTTTTTAGTAAAATAATACAGCAAAACATTGAATGAGTCAGTGTTAAAGCACCACAAATTTCTATTAAGGTAGTTTGATTGGGCAAACTGGAAGAGTGTTCTAGAAAGTGTCCTACATGGCATGTTTCAGAAATTCTAACAGTTTCATTGTAAATTTGGATCTAAGTTAAACTTTCAGGAACACATATCATCCTGAATACAAAGAAGTCACCTTTAAAATGTTTTTGTTACTATATACTGTTTCTACCTATCCAATCTAACGATACATAGAGCAACTTCATTTCTCATTCTTAGGAAAATTTTATTTGACTATACGGTGCCAATAATAAATGTAATTTTTTTAAAAATCAGAGGTTGCTTAGAAATATCTTTTCATAATTCAATTCCATATTGAAATAGAATTTTTAAAAAAACACAAAGAAAATGGCAGGTAATAGCATAATCACAAATAAAGACTAGTGAATATATTTCTGACAATGTAAAACACTCATTTAAATATGCATTCTAATTTGCCTTGTAGTTAATTTTTTTTAATTTTTTCAACCTAAATTGTATTTTTAATTAACCTGAGCAAACACTGCATATATGGCTTAAATGGCACATCTACCGCTTCAAGCAGCCTAATTTTAATATACAGTTAATTGTAAACTCAGTGATCATCTAGGAAAAAAAAATACCTAGTCTTCTAAACATAAAGATCTATCTCCCCTATACCTGTATCACAGAGATATTATTACAGATTAATCTTCTTTTTTTCTCCATAAGTAGAGTCCATTCATATTGTAATTAATGTACATCTTTTCTTCTGCCATGGTCTTTAGGACACAATTACGCAGATGAACACCCCCCTAAAAACATTCCCCAAATTATGGGATATATCCAGCCAGGGATATAGTATCTTAGAGAACAAAATGGATATCCTGAGAAAATACTTCTTTTTTTTAATTGCTGTTCAGTTACAGTTGTCCCCATTTCCCCCCCCCCCCATTACTCTCCCCTGCTCTACCTTCCCCTCATCTTCTACATTCAGTCCTCACCAACCCCCACTGTCTTTGTCTATGGGTCCTCTATACATGTTCCTTGACCCTTCTTTCCACCGTGTCCCCTCCCCCCCCTCTGGTTACTGTCAGTTTGTTCCTTATTTCCATGTATTTGTTTCTATTTTGCTTGCATGTTTATTTTGTTGATTAAGTTCCACTTAGAGGTGAGATCATATGGCATTTGTTTTTCAGTGCCTGGTCTATTTCACTTAACATAATTCTCTCCAGGTCCAGGGGCAGAACTCCTTCTTTCTTTCTGCTGTGTAGTATTCCATATGTAAATATATCGTAGTTTTTTTAATCCACTCATTTACTGATGGGGAATTAAGCTTATTACAGCACTTGGCTATTGTAAATAGTGCTGGTATAAACACTGGGGTGCATAGGTCCTTCTGCATTGGTGTTTCAGGATTCTTAGGGTATAATCTCAGTAGCGGAATGACCAGGTTAAAAAGCAGTTCCATTTTTAGTTTTTTGAGGAGATTCCATACAGTTTTCCACAGGGGTTGCATCAGTCTTCATTCCCACCAACAGTGCACTAGGGTTCCCATTTCTCCCCAACCATTTCTCCAGCACTTACTGTTTGTTGATTTGTTTATGATGGCCATTCTGACCAGTGTGTAGTGGTATATCTTTGTGGTTTTAATTTGCATCTCTCTGGTGGCTAGTGATGTTGAGCATCCTTTCATATATCTCTGGACCCTGTGTAGGTCCTCACTGGAGATGTGTCTGTTCAGGTTTGCCCATTTTTTTAATTGGATTGTTTATCATCCTGGTGTGGAGTTGCATGAATTCTTTATGTATTTTGGAGCTCAAACCCTTGTCTGAGGTATCATTACCAAATATATTTTCCCATATAGATGTTTCCCTTTTGATTTTGTTGATGTTTTCTTTAGCCATGCAGAAGCTTTTTAATTTGATGAAGTCTCATTTGTTTTATCTTTCCTTTATATCCATTGCTTTAGGGGACATATCAGTGAAAATATTTCTGCATGGAATATCTGAAGGTTTCCTGCCTATGTTCTTCTCTAGGACTTTTATGGTGTCATGACTTACATTTACGTTTTTTATCCATCTTGAGTTTATTTTTGTATGAGTTTATTTTTGTATATGGTATAAGTTGGAGGTCGAGTTTCATTTTTTTGCATGTAGCTGTCCAGGTCTCCCAACACTAATTGTTGAAGAGGCTATTTTCCCTCCATTTGATGTTCTTGACCGCTTTGTCAAATATTAATTGATCATACAGACAAGTGTTTATTCCTAAGAATATATTTCATGAAAACTTTTCTTTTAAATATCTTTTAATATTCTATAATCGAATTCTGTCTCACCAGAGAGTAAAAAGATTCCACAAATGGGGACTCATCTCCATGACTCTATATATGGTGTGGTTAATCTCAATGTTGGCTGCAAAATTAGGATGTTGTTAACTGTCCATATCTCTTTCTGGAGATGTTTGAGGGATTTTAGTACATCTTAAGAAAGTCCTTGGGTTATACATGGGCAACAGTAAATAGAAAAATTAAGGAACCTAAACAAAATACTAATTTATTTATTTTAAACCATAAACAATTTGTTCTGAGATCATTCATTCAAATCAAATTGAACCCTGGGTTGTTTGTGGAAGAATGAATACCTGTGAATTTCTCAACAGCTCCATGGGCTTTGAAAAATATAAAAGCTACACTAATAAAGAGCCAAAAAGAGAGATGCCAATCATATTAAATATTTTATGTTGTTCAGAAGAAATATGTTGATTTGATTTATTTAATAACTTGATTTTACTTTCCTTATATTAATCTTGATTATGAAGGAAATGTATAATATAGTAAATTAAGAAATTGAAACATTAGCAACAATGCAACTCTCCTGTTAGATGAAGCAAATCACCACATTTTTTTTAAACCTGCATGTCCTTACATTAATAATTACTGTATTTACATTCATTGTCAAGATATAGAACATAAGTTATCTCAATAGAGCACTTGGCAAAAACGACTCTACTGGTCTGGCGAACATATCTGAAGGAGTATAATCAGACTTTGCTTTAGTTATATATTTCATATATTGTCTTGTTCTGAAGTTCTTACTATGCTAACTCTACAGACAGAGCCTCTTTATATGTTTCAGTCTTTGAAGCAAATGGAACCCTGAATTTCTGGAAAGTTTGAGTCAGTTCACATTTGAATTGTTCAGATTATATTTTAATGGAAAATAAAGCTTGGAAAGAAGAAGTGAGCACCCAGTTAAAATATCTACTTCAAGATGGTAGTCACAACCCCACCAGGTTTCCTTAGTACTTTTCAAGCTTTAAAAGTTTTATTTCCAATTTGAATATTATACTGTGTTGAAGCATGAAAATACTCCCCATAGGCTACATTCAAATAGTGTGCTGCAATAATATTTATATCTTGGGAACTGTTGCTGGAATGTGCTTCTTAAAGAAATGGATCTTGAAAGAGAAAAAGAATATTGCTCTTTCAGTGAGATAGTGAAAAATGGTTCACTGCATTTTTAAAATAGGTATTGAATTGCTGCAAAAAGTGCACAAATCCAGGGAAATGGAGCAAAAGTGATAGAATTATATGTTCTCTGCATGATCACATAGGAAAAAGCTAAACTTTAAATTTTGCTAACTTCCAAAAATAGAGCACAAAATCTAACATAAGATGTTACTTTTTTTTTTTGTATATGTTTTTGTAACAATACAAACCTATGAACTTAAAACTAACAGGCAACTTTTATAAACAGAACTATTAAATTAGTTCATAAATGTTTCACATTATTAGTGGAGAAATATTTCATTCATAATTTATAGTCAGAGAAATAAAAGGTAATGTGTACCAGTATAATCATAGGAATAGTTATAGTTTTTGACATTCTGACTTATAAAGCACTCTATGAAATGGAGATAATTTTTTAAACTTAAGTTGATTTTGATAAGCCAATATTTGATATTGATCTTTCCAAGTAGTTCAAATAGGAGGTCCAATTGAGAATAAATAACACATAAATAATTTTAAATGAATAAATAAATAAAGTTATACTGCTTTTATCTAAATAATTGATCATAGAGTTTTATAACCCAGGGCATGAAAAATTAACTGTGCACATATATTTACCGTTAACATTTCTATAGTTATTTACAATATGTTTTTAAATGTAATTGTGTCTTATTAAATTAGCAATCAAATTTTTAAATTCATTTAATAAAATTATTTTAATACAATGATGTTTATATTGGTCATAAAATTAACCTTATTATACTGAAATATTGCATTACTTTAAAATTTCTTATGACCCCAATATAATGTGTAATGTAGTAAAATACTGTTTGCATAATTAGGATATTATTTTCAATGTGAAAATAATTTAAAATGGCTGTATTTTACAGTGCCAAGCATTTTGCACAAATAAACATGAACATCAAAATATTTCTGTAATATCAACTAGCTTCCAACAAATAAGAAGGCACCACTTTGGTTTGCATTTCATTTCTTTTCTTGAATAGATAATTTAGGAAGTGGACAAATTCTTTCTTTCTTGAGAGTACATAAAGAGTAAGTGCTCTCAGAGCTGAACAATATTAAAATTCTGGCCTTTATGGGAATATGAAATGTCAAATATTTCAACAAATCACTTTGAAATGTGATAACAACTAACCTATTTTCCAAAAGAATATATCCAATGTATATGTGTGAGTGAGGAGAGTGTAAAAATAAAGACATGTATCATCCAAATGAAAGGACATTCGAGTACCACCCATTAGGAAAATATTTTTTAAAACACTGAGATTTTTGCTTTTTTTCATTTTCTGTTTGCTTTAGGCTAATAAATTAATATATATTTGTTAAAGAGAATTTTAGAACAACATTTAAAGAACAAAATGGAGATTATAAAATATATAAAACATCTTATAGTCACCAATTTAACCTAAGCCTTTATTTTCTCAATTTAAAGCTCTTCATAACAATACATTTTATGGTTATATAATCATTGGTGGGTGATTACTAGAGGGAAAGGGGGTTGGGGGGAGGTAGAAGGAGGTAAGGGAGACTTAATGGTGCCAGAAGGAGACTTGACTTTGAGTGGTGACCACACAATACAACATACAGATGATGTACTATAGAATTGTACACTTGAAACCTACATAACTTTACTAACTGATGTCACCCCAATAAGTTCAGTAAAATTGCTTTTTTTTAAAAAAAAGGAAGAAAAACATGACGAAAGCAATTAAAACCAGTATGTTTCTGTTTCATCTGGTCCATCTTCCTTCAGCCTGTTTATTGAATCTGCCCAAGAACCTTCCTTCTGATGACAAGGAATTAGGCGAGGGTAGAGGAGCAGCTCAAGACCCATTGTAGGATTACAGGAGCTCACCCAAACAACCAAAGGTTATGTAGCCATTGAAAAATGTTTAATTCTGGAGATAACTATGTCCTAAAAATCTGAATTACTATAACCCACATATATTATTAACTTCTACTTCAAAGAAACTTTTTCTTCACATTTAATATAGAGAAAAGTATAATTATAGTGCAGAGCTTAATAAATTATCAAAAACTGACCATACCTACACATTTCCTATCTAGATCAAGAATAAATATCACTAGCATCTCAGAAGACTATATCCACTGCCATTGGCTACAACCCCCCGCCAAAGGTAACTCTAACTTAGAATACTATAGATTTTTATCTGCTTCTGAACTTAAAATTAATTAAATCTAAGGTATATATGTTTCCCTTTGTTTCTCTCAACACTATTTTTAGGAAAAAAAAATATATATATATACGTTCCAGATACAGCTAATTCCCTATCATCTTTTCATCTGTATCCAATTTTCACAGAGTATTTCAATGTACCTATGAAATATACAAAAAGATTATCTATAAAGCAAGAATGGAGCTCAAAATTGTCATGGCAACAGATTGTTTTTGTGGGTGAATATCAGAAAGCAAAAGTAGATACATCACTCTAGTAAAGAATGCAGAGAGAATACTGATATTTCAAACTCAGAAAACTCTCTGTGTAGGAGTTATTCAGCAATATGAGAAATAAAATTGAGAGAGCTGAAATTTTCATTTTTTCTCTGATGTTTCTCTGAGTATATCTCATATTCCATATTACATTATAACTGAATTATATAATGATCTACCTATTAAGATATAATATCTATGATAAAGTTTTCAATTTTTATTTGGAACTCCATGGACATTTAGTATACTGATTAATAATGAAAGAGGTTTTAATCTAGCCAGGCATAGTCAAAAGGTAAATGAAACATAAATGACTTAAATACCATATTTTAACTTAATTTTTAAAAACTTTATTTATTTACTTTTTAGAGAGAGGGAAAGGGAGGGGGGAGGAGTCTGAGAGAAATATGTGTCACAGTTGCCTCTCCAACGCACCCCAACTTGGGACCAAACCCAAAACCCAGGCATGTGCCCTGACTGGGATTCGAACTGGTGACATTTTTGTGCTACATGGTGGCATCCAACCAACTGAGCCACACTGATCAGGGCTTAACTTAATTTTTTTTAATTAAAATCAAAAGTCATCAGATTAATTTCTAAACTAACAGTACCCATCATCACGCATGAAAGAGAGAAATATTTCGAGACTTGAAAGGTATTTAGGAAGATAAATATTATATAAATGTTAAAGAATAGAGACTATTTGGATTGGCTTTTTAAATTTTTCCTGGTAATATCACTGGTGATTAGTTCTGTTGTTATGACGTCATTCAGAGCACGCAGGACTTAACTGCGTGGCCAAAACAATAGGCGTTTCTCTCCCTTCTGGAGAGTCATTATTAGTACAACTTCGAAAGTCAGCATATTGAAGCATACAGTAGCTGAAGGGTTTTATCCCAGTTATGCCTTGTTGATAAATAGCCTAGGGAATTCATGGTTTCCATGCATAGGAGAAATAATCTTCCCTTGTCTAGGACCATGTAATGAAGCTTAGAGCATTATTTTATGGTTGGCTGAGCACTCACTTCTTTTAAGTTTTAAATTATACCTTCAAAGACACTTTGAAAATGTGTAAATCATCATCCTTTCTAAATAAAAGTATTTAAGATTGTACCGCCTTTTTTATTTCACTTGAACATTCCCTACTTTCTTTCCCCTCCCTTTGGAAAATGTATTATATTACATATCTCTTGGTGACACAAAATTGGAAACATATTAATAGTGTTAGAAAAATTCCATTGTAAAAAAATTAGGTGTGTCAGCACTAGAGAGGTAATCACTCCTCCTTATTGGGAATAAAAACTACTTTTATACTGTTAAGTCAAGAATAGTTAGTACATGGTTTCATTTTTTTTTTTTTTGTAGTCTGCAGTGCAACATGAAGTACTTAGGAATACTTCCCTTTAATGTGAAGTTTTATGAAGCCGTATCTCCAGTCCTCCTACTTCCCTTTCTTTCCTTCCTCCCTCCCTCCTTCCTTCCCTCCTTCCCTCCTTTCCTTCCTTCCTTCCTCTCTCCCTCCCTCCCTTCCTCCCTCCCTCTCTCCCTTCCTTTCTTTCTTCAGCATTAAAAAGGCTTAATGTTTCCAAATTAAAGACTTTCCTGGTCAGATACCAGCAAAGGATAACAAGGGCTGACCATGTCTCAAAATCCTTTTTTTTTGTATGTTTCACAAAACCTACAGAATTAAAAGATACAACACAGGGTATGAATTATGATCTGTGTAAAAACTAAAATATACATCAGTGAAATTCATTTGCTTGGTAATTAGATATCATTATATATTTTCAATAAGAAATAAGGTCTGGACAAGGAGAGGATTCCATGTCTCTGGCATTTCTTAAAAAATTGTTACAACCAAGAAAAATGATAACATTTGAAAATTATGTTTCAGATCAGCGATTTCCAGCTGGTATGCCATGGCACACTTGTGGGCAGCAAGAATTTGTAACATGCAATACCTGACTATTTAGTCAGGGGCACTGACCTCTTTTCTCTTAGATTGTCAGATAAAATAATGACAACAGCCAACACAACGATAGCCAGCCATCGAGTGTGAATGTCCTGTCTTGAACTATAAATATATAGGTCACATAGCAGAGTTGCATCTTATTGGTCACGTCACAAATAATGTTGCATGTGAGAGGTTAATTCTTAGTACCAAAAATCCTTATATAGAAGTATAGGCACTTGATTTTTTGAAAGACTGAACATTTCTGCTTTAGATTAAAAAGGTCAGCTGATAAGACACACTTATAGTGTTTTAAGCAAGGGGGAATTCACACAAAAGTTTGTATCTAAAACTCATTGTTTAGATGACCTGGAGAATTGGTCTAGCTTGCATGCCCTTAGCTGCTCTTATGTAATAGAGAAATCCAACTGCTTATTTTCCTGCACTAAACCTCTGTGTAAATGAATTGTAATTTTCCCATTTGAAGTTAGTATATTATTTTCGTAATGTGCTATTGAACACAGGTAGTCTTTTCTGGTTGAAAAGCAAAGTAGGCTGTTACTGTTCCTACAAGATGAAAATTTGAAAGTATGAATAAATCTTGAATAAACCTCACTTTTAAAGATATGATTTAGCACCCACAATTATAAAGGAAAGTTTCCTCTGCTATTTTGCCTAGGAATTCAGTGTCATTATCTAGTTTGTACAAATCTAGAGGCCAGGGTATGGGAGGAAAAGGGTTTGCCACTGGTTTCCTACCCAAGTTCCCAGGAAATCCCCTACTAGAACTGCACAGGTGACTGCCCAATATTACCCTCCACTTCCCCTTCATTATTATTATTATTATTGTTAGTAGTAGTATTTCTAAAGGTTTTCTAGTAAGTGCCTATTTCACTAAGAAATAAAAGTTCCTTACAGAGATGATCACTGTTGTTTATTTACCCCAAACCTAAAAAGTAACTTTTCTTACATATCATTTCAAATAATGACATTTATTAAAGTGATAATACTTGATTCTGCTACATATTATGAGACAAAAATATAATTTTGAATTGAGTAAAAGCAAACCAAGTAAAACAAAACCTCCACCACCACTACTACAGCATAGCAAAAATACTCAATATGTACACAAATGCAAAGAAAAACATGAACATAATTAGAAGAGAATAAAAAGACAAAAAGCACCTATTATAAGCCAAGATATGTTTCTAGCCTGTTGTGATATATCAAATCAAAAGAAATAGATTACTGTCATCATGGAACCTACATTCTACCACATTTTACTTGGTATAGAAGATAGGAAAAAAATTATGTAGAAAAAATATATATAAAAGGAAAAATACAACAAACCTTTAGACTCATTTAAATGCTGATATTCTTTAAGTTTACATAACTTGCTCTTAATTTTTTAAACATGGGAAAATTATGTGCCCTGTTTTCTCTAATGTCATGAATTACAAACTTAAAAACATGAAATAAAGAGAGAATAATTATTCGTTATACAAAATTAGTTTCGTTTGAACTTATTAAATCAGGTAGAATGCAGCCAGCCGACAATATAATAAAAACAACTTTTTGACTGCCAAATTCCACAGGAAATTTTATAATGCATATTTTTAAAACATCTTAAATATAATAAATCTTTACAATCTAAGTTGATTTTTAACATATGGGCTTCTTACATCTCTGAACAGAATAACTAGGTTCTATACTTTTTTAGTCTCAAAAATTATCTCCTAGGCACTGTCCTTCCTATTTTCAAGTAAAAAAAATTGTTAGTCATAGAAAGTTGATGAAGCTTAACAGAAAAAATAATTTACACTTGAGGAAACATGATAGGAAATAATTTATTGAAGTAATCACCAACTAAAGATTGTATTGGTTACACATCCTATAAATATGAGTGTTTCAGTAGAAGCAATGGCAGTAGAAGGATTAGAAGTAATTGTGATATTACAGTAATAAAGTTAAGTAATCTTTAATCACCACTTGAGTGTAGACACCTAAAAATACTCATGGTAAAAAATTAGTGCATATATTGCCTGGTACAAAGTAAATAGGCATTGACATTGTAGTAGTCACCTATGATTTTTAGATTTTCAGTATTTGAAAACCCTTCTTAATTTGGGTTTCTAGCCTCTCATTACAAATAGCCAAATGGGAGTACAAAAACACCCTAGCGTTTGGTTTGTGACAAGTTTGGTGGTAAAAGAGGAATGTCCGATTTATATATCACCATAGTTTTCAGGCAATAATGAAACAGTCAATAAGGTTCTGTGATCCTGAAAAAGAAGAGAAACAAATAAAGTAAGCTGTGCGATCATCCTGACTTTCTGTTTGAGTTCACTTCCCAGACTGTGAAAAAAAGAGAAAATACTCCAACAGAGCCCCACGATCTGACGGAGGCAAAAATACATCAACTATGTTTGGATTGGACAAGTGAGCTTGCTATTCATAAGAAAGAGTGTCACAGAGGACAGATCAATGAACAGAAATGTGTTCACAAGACTGCATCTAGCTCCTATTGCATCTTCAGTGAAATACCAATCTGCATATTTATAATGTGAAAGTGAGTTCTCAGGAATCACATGGAGTTGGGAGTCATGTGAAACCTCAGAAGCTATGGTGGGTTGAGAGACCCTATTGAATTCATGGTTGAATACCTTAATGAAATTGCCAGAGGGGCTATATCTTAGGAGTGGGTCTAAACTAGTCCTAGATCAAAGGTTACTCTATAGGTGCCCTATGAAATCATAACAAACTTCAAAATGAGTAAGCTGATTCATAAAGCACTCAACTGCCCAAAAGAACAAATAGTAAGACTGTTTAATGGAGTAGAAAAATATCAATGATCAACAATGTAGAATTTAAAAATCTGGCATCCAATGAAATATTATCATATATGTAAAGATATAGAAACATTTAACTCATAACTAGGAAACATAAGACAACAGAAAAAAATTAAAACATGGCAGAGATGATAGAATTAGCATAATTAGCATATGAGGATGTAAACTGTATGGCACGAAAATACTCAATAGGTACACAAACGTAAAGGAAAATATAAACATAATTAGGAGAGAAATAAAAGATTAAAATCACACAAATGTAACATCTAGAGATAAAAATATAATGTCTAAATTGTATAAATAGGGGATTAGACACTATGGAGCATAAGATCAGCAAACTCAAAGGCAAAGCAATGAAAACTATGAAAAATTAAGGACATCCAGAAAAATAACTGAAAAGAATAAGAAGCCATTTTAATGAGTGTAAAATATTAAGGGATCTAATACGCATGTGATCACAGTTCCAGATATGGAGCAGACAAAAATATTTTAAATTATGACTTTTTGATTAGATGAAAATTACAAACTTATAGACTTAAGAACTTAAAACACTACAGTCAGACCAAATTCAGGAATAACAGGACATTACATAATTAACTTCTCTACAACAACTGCTAAAGAGAAAAGCAGCATGAGAAAAATGGTTTACTACATCCATAGGAACAAATTGAAGAGTAACTGCAAAATTTTTGTCACGAACTATGTAAGCCAAATGATAACATCATGCCAAAAAATAATGTAAGAACAAAACCAAAAAACTGCCAATGTGGAGCTCTACTTTTTAAAAAATATATCTTTTAGAAATACAGGCAAGCAACTGACTTCTAATTTCTACTTGAGGTAAATAAAATTGGAAAGAGCATTATTTCCACCTTTATAGAAATGAACAAAATAGCTGGACAAAGTGCAAGATTTATCACTGTTCTTGAACCCATCTGAAACCTGAATTTGCAGGGCTAAAACGAACCTGAAATCGATGCAAACTGAAATCTATGAACACAGTGCAAACCTTGAAGGAGAGAAAGGACATGATTATCTGGGCAGAAGCAGCTTGACACTGATGAGAATTGCTAATGAACTGAAAACTGTTAAAGAACTGGTCTAGCATGGAGGATGTAAATGCACTGTTTGCATGCTCTTCTCCATGAACTTCATTGGAAGCTCATCAAAAATAAAAAAAGAAA